>KN885353.1:19134-30916 GCA_000934455.1 Apostichopus parvimensis
TTTGCCAGTGTAGACTGTGTTACATTTATTTTGAAAACAAACAGAAAAAAAACTAAATTATATGAAAATCTTGTTGCAATAACTTTTCCTAAATTAGATCAATTCTTGTTTGAATCTTTTTTTGAAAGACTGGTGTTATGACAGTGGCTGCTTTGCAAAATTTAAGGTTTCCATAAATTTGTTATATGAGTTTATTCTGGAAATTAGGAACATTTGATGAAACACAGTATGGTTTGTGCAAGTGAAACATGTCACTGTTACCTTTAGATTGCCCTACTTTAAGTGATATCAACTAAGCTTTTTTATTTTTGTCTTTTCTAAATTAAGCTAATTTTTGATTAATTGATGGAGAAATAATGCAGCTCTAATTAGCCTACCACTGACCTATGTCTTTTAAGTCTGAAAGAAACTACATTATCAGAAGCTGAAAGAGAGCGCACAGATTTCTACAAAGTGTATAATACAGTTGTAAGTTCCATAACTGACATGAGATTAGCCACATTAAAGTGAACCGATAGCAAACATCACCATATTTTATCCAGTTGCCATACATTCATTGAAAATACCAGAATGATTGATATGATTGACTTCACCGTGCACTTGATCAGCATGTCTATATTCCACGTAATCTCTCCTCGTGGCTTTCGTGCACATTTGAGTTGAGCTGTTGCCACATGTTTACTTTAGTCTTCTTGCGTTTCAATTCTTGATTCTATATTTCTGTAATTAATATCTTTAGTTTCTTTGCATCCTTTACTGGCTTACTTTCCTTATAGCCATCTAGCCAGCTCCCTTTGAGCCTGCTCTGTGTCTTCTGCTCGCAAATTTTTCACAATTTTATTTTGTAAAATTGCTATAACAAAAACAAAGACATCGACAGAATACGTAACCTCCCAGTTTACCATAACCCAAGCAGGGATGTGCTCACACTGGGCGGCACCGGGCGGCTGCGCCCAACAGTTCTGAATGCCTCCCAGCACAAACAGTATTTTAAACATTTCCACCCGGCACTTTTTGACACCATTACCAAAATTTGGGAGAATATATGGCACAGAATAGGAAAAATAGCACCACCTAAGCATACTTCATGTTCAAAATTTGTCCAGTGGGGAGGGGATACCCCACCCGTGAGATCCCTCTCCCAGGGTGTGGATCACACCACTGCACAATCTGCCTGGCACTCAAATTTTCCTGAGCACATCCCTGCCCAAGATAATCTCATTTTCTCTTCTTCCTGCCATTGCTAATTGGTTACATTTGTCTGTCAAATATATTTTATCCTATTTGAAATGGTGACAACCAACGCACACAGCACATGCTGGCTTTATTGCAATGAATTCTTAAACTATAAAAATCTAAAAAAAAAACTGTTAAAGTTTTCATATTGCAGTCTAGGTCAAATAGTTTCTACTACTTCAGTTATTAAATCCAATCTAATCCAACCAGACTGCTGTACTCTAGATTATGAAATTATTCTTGTGTGTTTGTAGATCATGTTGTGCTATTATTAATACCACAGAAAAGCTTCATATAAAGTTCTCATTCCACTGTACAACATTGTACTAATCACTGAGGTTTTTTCCATATTGTTTTCTTCCCTATTCACTATAAAGTCACACACCATCTTAATACATCATTGCCAGTGAATACTTACTTGTTTCAATGAATTCCATACATTGCATTATGTATGCTCCAGTGTTTGTAAGTCTCTCATATTAAAGTCCCAGTGTCTATAGTTGTCTTGGTGAGTCTTTATCATCGGATATTGTTGCCAGCAGTTATTTGGTTGAGCATCAATAAGAGGTAACGGCTACGTCTTGTACTGTCTGAGCGGACCAAGACACGCAAATAATTCTTATTTGAAAGATGCTTCTTTAACAATCCACCCAAATTCAACATTTCATTCAAGCTTAGCCGTCTAAATCAAGTGACAACGTTCAATCCGCTACTCCCGACGGAACTTTCTCAGTTGTGACTGAAATTAAGAGACGGGATATTAAAAAGGATGTGATTGTTACATTAACTTTTCAGGTGATGCAAACATTGCCAATGAATAAAACTACCATCTTCCTGTGGCAGTGTAGGCTACAAATATCAGTCAAACCCAAAAGCTGTTTAATTTTGTTTGCTTATACGTAGTCAGCATTAAAAGCACATTGAAAATGCCACAACAATTAACTATTAGTTAATCACTCATTATGCAAGTTTGCAAGAAACATTAACAGTTTTTGGTCAAAACTGTAAAAAAAAACATGGAACATTACGAAAAAATACCAAAACAGCAGCTGTTTCATGTTTAGATGTTACTAAGAGACTACTAATTAAATTAATGAGTTAATCAGTCCTATTGTTGTCCCTATGAATATTCATTAGTTGACTCTCTGTTCTCATGTACAGTGTAGCTAAGGGGGTGCTGGTGGACCACCCTGCGGCTGTCTGGGTCAGGGACAGACTCCTGGCATCTTCTCCAGCCTTCAGGTTTTAGATCTTTTATTGTCAGCTGGCTCGTTGTCTCTGCATGTGTTGTCACCCCCGACCTTTAGTCTTTGGTGTTATCGAGTGACTTCAGTTTGCATGACCTCGTAGTAGTACTACTAGTGAAACTGTTTAGTATTTCTGCATCAGTTTGGCTGTGTACTTGTCCTTTTATTTTCCCATGTGCCCGCCCCTCTCCCTCCCCCTCCCCCTCCCCCTCCCCCTCTTGCCCTCTCGTCAACCAGTATGTGTGTTCTCAGCGAGGGAGGTGATGTAAAGGATGTGCTAATAGTGCATTAAATCCTTACTTATCAAAGATTGTTTTTTTATTGTGAAGTGCTACTCTATGTTGCGGATTCTTTAAATACTTAACGTTCTCCGATATCCACGCCTGGAAAGAATAACATCCTCTCATTCTTTATGCCTGATATTGGGTGTCAAGGGTGTCTGAGGAACTTTGTTTAAGGAATGAAGGTTATCATATCGAGGTTTAATGAAGCAAATTACCAAAAGGTTGCCTCTAAATGCCAACAAGGCTCATTAAGTTTAAAATATGAGGAGGACTTCACATATTTATGTGATTTTACAGCCCTTTGAATGTCACTTTTGTTTGCAGTGCATTCCATTTGTCAAATTCCCCCCCCCCCCCAAAAAAAAATAATAATGATAAGATTAATTTTTTTCATTCATATCCCCCTCCCCCCTCCCACCACCCTCCTCACTCTCAATGATCAAAATGATTTAGAACCAGTTTTGCAATGATGATGCATGTTGTGCATAAATTTACTAAATTGTAGACCAACAAGTTGGTGACTAATACTTATATTATCATGGCGATTAAAATACTGCTCTGATCAAACAAAGCAGTGTATTTTACAGAACTTCAGATCTATGCCGGTATAGAGAAATAAATGGGTTCATCCCTTCAGAAAAGTTGATATGATAGGTTTCCAGATGTCCGAAAAGAAGAAAGTAGTCCAAAAATAATAAAGAAAAAAGAAAACTGATCCTTTCATGGCTGATGGTATCAAAACCAAGAAAAAAACCCAGAAAACCAAAATGGAGCAGCTTTTACACAGCCCTAGTTTTATCAGTTGTAGAAATAGCTTATATGTTGTCCATATTGATGACAAGTTTCAGTACTTTCCTGAAAAGCATGTTTCATGTCGGTAAAGCTCATTCAAAGATACAGCAAAGGTATCCACTGAATTGCCCAAGTTGCTGTTAAGCTGGTACGGATAGACCAAACAGCTGAACGATAAATACAATTTCAAAGCTCAAAAATTAAGGGCTGCGAATTGAAAAATGCCTGGCCGAAGCAAAGCCTGGAAACAAACTCCCCAAAACCCCAAAAAACCCGCAAATTGAAAAAAAAGGAAAAAAACCGGAAAAAAAAGGAAAAAAGGCCGGGAATAATAAGGGTGGAACGGAAGAATAAAAAAATCAAGCCCGGAAATTTCAATTCAAAAATCCAACCAACTTCCAAAAAAAGAAAAGGCCCCCAAAAAACCAACGGCCAAAAACAAAGAACCAACGGGAATGTCCCGAAATAAAAAAAAAAACAAGTAACGGAAAAGCCTGGGAAAACAACCCAAAAAAAATTGCCGAATAAGAAAAAAAAGGAAAACACAAAGCCTAAGGGGGGTCCAAAGGAAAACAATGCCGATGTTGCCCCTTTTTTATCGTCACTGGCAAAGTGGAAAAAACCCAGTAAGAAGGCTAAGTCTGAATTTCGAGGCCTGAAACTATGATCAACCCATTAGATTAACTGGTTTGATTATTCTTATTCAGTTTTCAATCTCTTGACAACAATTTCAAATGGTCTAAAATTTTTGAAGGGTTGCTGCTTTTGATGTTTTGCTTTGCATATCAGAAACTTGCAGATTAAAGTAAGAAATCATGGAGCTTTGCTCCGATTTGACTTTGGTATGTTGTGTTGTGATGTGCTCTTTTGGGAATTGATAAATATTGCCATAAATCAATGTATGCCAACAGACAAGACACCAAAGATTACAAACTCAAATTGTCGTTGTTGTCATGTACACAGATTAAGCTTGAGAACTAATATATAAATTGGTCCCAGAAATAACTGATCGAAGGAATATCAAGTGGTTTATGAAATGTCTGTATACAGGCTGTCAGGTAATCTCATCCATACTTTATAGCTGGAAAAATTCAACCCAGAATCATGTCAAATTATGCCAATCTTATTTAACAGTGCAGCAAAGTTTTATGTCAGTGAATTCTGTAGACAAAAATTATCAAATATCTCGTTGTACACATTATGCCTATTGTACCATTCATTTGACTATTGCTTGCCATTTTACTGTAACATCAATACAAACTCTTCCGAGAAATTGTACTGTATCACTTTCCTCAAAACACTGTATTTTACATCACCAGAATGTCGTGGATGTTTAGATTTGGCGCTATGATAAACCTGTTTTCTACTTCAATTTTGCAAATGAAATACTGTTGATACTTGTAGCTTGGCTCTTCGTGTATTGTTAAAGTCGTTGCTGTTTCGTCAATTTGTGCAGGCATATAACGTGGCTATTGTTTAGAACAGAGTTTTCCTATCCCTTCTGATTCTACAGGGATGAAGAGGGATGGCTGATTGTTCTGTGTGTTATATACAATTCTTGTCATGTCTCCTAGAGCTGTATTATAAGGACACATAATTCTTATTTTACTGTACATAGATCTGCAGGCAATCCTTCTAATTAATCCATGAATTATACTGAGAGATTAGAATAATAATGTTTAAATGGTACATGAATAGGAGTAGATTACTGCTAATTCTCCACCCAGTTGGGCCAATTGTTTTCTTTCCTCTGTATACTGTCCTCTCATCTCTGGCTTCAAAGCTCCTCATACTGACATTACTAGTAGTATGACCATCCTGTTTCTATCAGTCCCAACTGGCATTGCATCTGGTAGTAATCATACATGTATTATATTCTAGGTATTAGTGAGGGATTCCTCTCCCAGGCTGATGGGTTATAGACTCATTCCTCATCAGGAATACCATGATACATTGAATGTATAAACAGGAGCAATCAGTCTATAAACAGTATCTTACAAAAATGTACAGTTAACCATGATTTTACATGATGTTGATACATCAGTATACAGTAGTACACATATTGAAACCACAGATGCTATCATTAATTACCAGACTTATTTTATATCCAATTCATTGCTTCTACCGTTTTAGGTGAACACCTGTAATAGCAGAGACATCACATTTGTTCCCATAGTTACAAAGTTTTGTGCAGATTCTATGGCAATGACATTACTCACAAGTTTAAAATGGCTAACAGTTGTCATCCACAAGAGTGTAACATTGTTACTCACTACTAAACTATACCTTCTCACTACTACTATGTATGTACCTTGCTCTCTAACCAACCTAATACTAGCTAATCCTGACAAGGTAAATCAAGGTGTGTAGTATTTGTTGTACCCACTGCCAGTGCATTACAATGTGACTTTGTATTAACTGCTCTCTACATTGGCTTGTTATACACGGTGAGATACTCATACATTTCAACGAGTTGGAAGTTACAGTTTGTTTACAGTACCTGATAAATTGACTGATTAATGCTATTTTTTTTTAAACAAGTTTAAAAAGAAAAAAACTGTTAAACCAAACCAAGAGTCTTCTCTTTTTATTGTCTTTATTTCAGCCATCTGAAGGGAATGCCAGAAGAGAGCAAGAACCTTTGGTTATTTGTCGGTGTAGGAGTCGTGGTATCTGCTATCGGTGCATACGTAGCATATAGGCTTATCAACAGGTCCGGTTCCAAAACCGACCTCTGACCTGCAAGGTCGACCAATAGATGCTGGATCAAACTGTTTGTCTGGTTGCAATAGCTTCGTCGGAGTTTTCCTCCCTCAGATTGGATGAAGATGTTATTTTTTGCCGTCGGAAAATGCCCTCACATTGAACTGCTGCTTCTGACGCTACCGTTGTCCAATGAAATCCTCTCACTCTTTCACGATAGCTTGTGAGAGAGGGAGAGAGACAGAGAGGTTTTCGAGCAACGCAAGGATTTATTACTCTTGAATTATTTATTCTCTTCATTTGATCATTAACTGTTTCAGTTTCATATTTGTTTACCTACCCCAAGATATGGTAAGGGCCATTACCACTGTACCCTGGTCCTGTATTGATGTGCTATTTTAAATCGATACGCTGAAGTTATTGATTTATAGGTAAGTCGTAAAGCTCACACCTGGCTAATACTTGTGGTTTCCAAATCTCAAGGCGTGCATGCAAATAATCAACATTGACATTGGACAATGAAATTAAGTTTCTTTCTTCCTTTTTTTTCTCAATAAATGCCGCTGCTCATTAACTTTTTGTAAACGATCTCAAGCTTGAATTTTGTATTGTTGGGAGGAGACAAGTTTTGATGGGCATCAATAAGGGTTGAATTAGTTTGTCTAATTGTTTTAATATTGCCAGTCATAAAATTGATAGTAAAGCTGTTGTTTTATTACCATTGTTAGTACGAGGGCGTTATTGAGAGGAATAGGTCTTCTTTCTTTGACTACCTCTTGGAAAGATTTTTGTTACAGTTGTACCTTTTGGAATCACTTTCTTTGGAGTAAATATGGTCTGGTATGTTATATTAGAGTGGTTAAGGGGAGAGTTACAAACATTTGAAAGTCCCTTGTTGATGTAAAGATTAGGATTAAATGCATATTCATGAGGCATACTGTCAAATACAATAGTGTAAATTAAACTGACCTAAAGGAATAGTTGGAAGGGGTTTTCTACTGAAGGTTTTAAGATTCATAGGAAATTCGAAGAAACAAGATTAGCTTGAAAAGAAACAGGTTAGTTCTCTTTGAGCCTGTAATGACTGAATGTCTCAGATTCTACTGACGTGGGAGCTGCATGTGTTGGTTTCTCCGAGTTGTTACTTCTAGAACATGTTAATTCCTTGTGAATTCCCTGAGAACTGACACACGTCAATTCCAAGTGGCCCTATTGCTAGTGTGAATACTGAATTTTTGTACTATAATAAACTTATTGTCTAGGCTTTACATCATCATAATCAGATAACCCTTGCCTGGATATGAAATAAAGCTGGACCAGAATGGGGTTCTATGTAGCAGAACAGTAAACTTAAACTTTAGTCTGTTAAGTGTGGGTTTGTGTTCAGTTTCTGCCCAAAGTGACATTGTTCAAAGACACTGTTATTTACAGCTATGCAGTAGCATGGAAGAATCAAGCCTCTCATTTAAAATAGCTAATGCTTGCTCTAATTAAGACATATGCGGCTGTTAGCTTCTGTTTCATATACATATTCATATTTTGGAGGAATGCTACACCCAATCATCCACACCCTCACTAGGACATATCCATAGAAACTGTTCTCCTCTGTGCAGGATATATGCGTAGGAAGCTTGTCCTTTTGATCATGGAATAGCACTCTCTATTGGATACTCTCTTACATTGATACGTTACTGTGATAGTAATGTGAACCTACACTTAATCATCCACACCCTCGCTAGGACATATCCATAGAAACTGTTCTCCTCTGTGCAGGATATATACGTAGGAAGCTTGTCCTTTTGATCATGGAATAGCACTCTCTATGGGATACTCTCTTACATTTGTACGTTACTGTGATAGTAAAGTGAACCTACCCTTAATCATCCACAACCTGGCTAGGACATATCCATAGAAACTGTTCTCCTCTGTGCAGGATATATGCATAGGAAGCTTGTCCTTCTTGTTCATGGAACAGCACTCTCTATGGGATACTCTCTTACATTTATACGTTACTGTGATAGTAAAGTGAACCTACACTTAATCATCCACACCCTTGCTATGACATATCCATAGAAACTGTTCTTCGCTGTGCAGGATATATGCATAGGAAGCTTGTCCTTTTTGTTCATGGAACAGCACTCTCTATGGGATACTCTCTTACATTTATATGTTACTGTGATAGTAAAGTGAATGCTACTTCAAATGTGATAAAATCCTTGTGTATGGATGACACTGCGAGCCTAGCTCATCTTCAAAAGTTGGAATAGGTACATGTTAACACTGCTAGAGAAGCAAAACGTTTGATTGACTGGTACAGTATGCCAGTAGCAACATCGTTGTAAATGAAAGCACAACTTTTGGTTTTGTTACTTATTCTTCATTTCTAATCAATTTTGATTTCACTTGTGAGGTATGGGTACCCGGTGTGTGTGAGCCAGTAGGTAGCTGAAGCCTAGCACCTTAGGGGGTCCGCATGTCTAATTAGTACAAGTTTGGGGCTGATTTTATTCACAGGCTGGATTGGTTATCTCTTGCAGCCTGGATTTTGCCCTCAGGCTGCCTGTTGATAACCCCTGCAGCAGGTGAAATGTTAACAGACAAACTTGTAATGCTACTGGTTGACAGTAGCTAATTTGTATTCAGTACCATTTGTTACAGTTTTTACAATACAAATTTAAGCACAATTGATTTAAATTGACTCGCAGGAATGAATGGTATTAATTTAATTTCGGAAGTGTTCATTTGTTTGAAAAGCAAGAATTTTTGCATGATTAAAGATGTAACATCTATTATTAGACTGCTATTAGACATTTGTAATATGAAGTGATACAAAGAATGTTTCCACTTGCTAGAATATTAAGCATTGCATTTTCCACTTTAATATTGATCTTTGAGATGTCAAGTACAAAATGATACAAAATATTTTTAAATGAATGTCTCTCTTTGGATATTCTTCTAATATTCTGAACACAGTTACAGTATTTCCTATAATAAGAGTAAAATTCTTTAACCAGTAAAGCAAAATTATAAAATGTAATGACTGAGTCGTTTCTTTCTGATATGTTATGTGGAAGATTCACTTTTCAATGTGTGAATGTTTTAGTAGGGGAATGGGTAGGGAATGTGGAGGAGGGAGAAATCAAGAAAAGAATATTAGTGGGAGACATTCACAGCCAAGGATGAATTCATAATAATTGTCAACGATTCACAACAATTGTCTTCTCGATTTCGTTGATCGAGAGATAAAGGATAATAACTAATTCCACATCAGTTTTAGGAAAAGTTTGATAAAATATTGTTATTATTATTATTTTTTTGGGCTTTTCAAAGATGTAACTGAGTCTTGCTTGGATGAATTCATACTTGATGTTAATAATTTATATATTTTTGACTAATCCATAAGAGAGATGCCTGAAATAGGTAATCTTTCTCTGTAGTTAACCTTACTCCACAATATACTTTCTTAGACGTCGTCATCAGTATTGCCACCAAAGTGTGGGTCCATTATAAATCATTACCGAAGGTTTGAAAAAGGATTAATTTCCTGGGGGCTCTGACATGCCAATACTATCCCTGGACATTTCAGGAGTCTTAAATTAGATGAGGAGTTGTCAGGAGATGTGTTTTGAGGTTTGAATATGGGTGACCATTATTTGACTTTATTTAGCATATTTGTTGGCAATACTGACGACTTAAGGGTAGAGTGGGCAAGCCGTCCAGGTTTCATGCCAAAGATGAAAACTCTTGTCAAAAGAGAGACTCCCTCATATCTCCAAATGTGTGTGTTACAATAGACTGAGCATGACTACCTTTTACCCTGGCATGTATTAAAACCAATAGTGATATGTTTGAACGGCAATCTATCTCGTACCCCCTCGATTTGTATCTCAATTACATTTAATACGTTATAAGTTTGTTAAAGAGTAAAATGAAGTACTGCAACAGAATCATGACAACAGTTGAGTGATGCACTGCTGGAGTCTTGTTATTTGAGAAATATATTTGAAATGAGAAACCATACACATCATATTGGTGGAGTTTATGATATTTCATTACATACTGACTATTTGCAGGAGACATTCGTCAGACTGAGACTAAAGTGATATTGATGTCTATCGTCATTTTGGCGTCGTAACTTCAAGCAATGGGGGGGGGGGGGGGGGGGGGAGGACAACCTGCTGGAACAATACATATTGTGTGCATAAAGGGTGTGTGCATTGATCCAGTAGTATGTGGGGATCTGTCTTTTGCCAAACTCCCACCAACCCCCCCCCCTCCCACCCCCATCATCCCTACCTTTATTCTTCTTTCCTACATTGAAAGGTATTTAAATGACAGAACTGCAGTGCAAAATGGAGTCATGAGAACACAAAAACACATTCAAAAGCGTACGTACACAGGATAGTTTTTTCTGATTCTTCGGTAATTTTATTTTCTAGTTGACAAAATTCAACCAATATGGTTAAAATGAAGACAATTACCCCCCCCCCCCCCCCCCCAAAAAAACCCACCAGAATGAGGTAGAAAGAGTGTAAAGCAATTTATTTCAAAGACGTATTTCGTTAAAATATTCCTAGTTTGCTAGGAATGTGTTGTTGTAAAGAATACATTCATGCAGACAAACAAGGAATATCAGCCCAATTAGGAATTAAATTTCAACATCTGAAGAAAAAGAAACACTTGTTTCTTTCAAGGAACAGTTTTTTTTTTTAAATATAACATAAATAATAGATACCACAACTTTCTGCATTTTGCTGTACCACTGAACTTGAGACATTCTTGGAAGTACAACGTTGCTTTCGTCATCAAGAAATGAGGTCCCAGTATATGAAAGGGTCCAAGTAAACAAATAGGTCCCAGAAAACCAATCAATATTTTTCTTAAAAAAGATCTAAATTCTTTTGATTGCTTAGTTGCTAAAGTAGTGGTCAAGGCAACGTTTCCTGAATCTGCTTAGCTCATTTCGCGGCGCGGTTGGGGTTGAAAACTATTAATATACAACAACCAGAAAAAACAACAGTATCGGGCAGTATTTTATCACCCTCCATTCCATTTTTGAAGAAAGAATTACGATTAAAACATTGAACACTTCTATCGCTTAGCATGCAACTTCCGAGGAACAACACAAAACCGGAAAACATTTATGAATAACAAAGGTTTGATTTGACTGCTTTGAAATCACGTATCACTAGCAAGATGCGTCGAGCGCCCTCTTTTGTCGCTTCTATTTCTTAGCATACAACTTCCGAGGAACAATAGAAAACCGAAAAACATTTATGCAAAACAAAGCATTCTCACACATTTGTTCTGCAAAAAAGTTTTCGGTTTTCTATTGTTCCTCGGAAGTTGTATGCTAAGAAATAGAAGCGATAGAAGCGATGTGTTGTAATGCATAATACAACACAGCCCCCCAACCCCCCACCCCTTACCTCCCCAACTTTCAGTAGAACAATTTTGTCAAGAATTAGAACCTTATAAACCAAAAAAAAATCAAGATGACAAACAAAGGTTTGATTTGAC
>KN885353.1:42462-61604 GCA_000934455.1 Apostichopus parvimensis
TATAATGTTACAACAATATAATAGTTGAGCATTCCATGAATTATTACTATTGCTCAAATTTACAACACCCCTGCCGGGCCCTGCCCCTTATTGCAGCAACAATGTTCATTATTTTATCACAAAGATCTAATCATGTGAAAGTAATTCTAATTAACTTAATTTCACAAAACGGTTTCAGAGCAAATTTTCAGTTGCTGATGAAACCCTCAAGGAAAAATGAAATCTTTACATCACACAACTGAGCTATAGTATGTTGATAAGTTGTTTAAATATCTCACAAATTATAACATTGATCAAACTAACAATACACCTCTATGTTCTATCTCAACCTGATCATCTTGAACATATATTGCAAGTAAATATGTTAATGAATCTATTAACCCGAACGTCTCACAATGTAAAAGTATGACCATGAATTTAATCATATATGTATGCAAATTACCTGTCAATTAACATGTATGCTACAAGTATCCAAGTGTGGGAAGATCCTATGCAATACATTCCTATGGCTAACAGTATGTTGAGATAGTTAGTCCATACGATAATCTTATAATACCCGTGAATGGCAATCACAGGGCTTACTGCAAACACTGCAAGCTGTAGAAAGAAGATGAAGTAAAAAGATTGTGAGAATTAGAAATCTGAAGACTTTAATATATTCACTAAATTCATGACTCATAGACTAAAAGACTTGGATTTTAAATTGGGAAAATATAAATAAATAAAAGATTTGACACAGATTGGACAATTAAGTCTAAACAATGCATTTCTCCTTCATCAAATTCATTGTGTAACTCATATTGTTAATTTATCAAGACAGTGTGAGGGGTTTCAAAGTCAGGTCCTATTAAAATATGCTGAAAACAGTTATTGCACATTGCAGTCAGACAGTATAAAATAAATCAACATAACGACCTAATATAATGTACAGTAACACAACATAATATATTACACAACATTATTTATGTTACACAGCAATGCCATTACTACAGTAGGCCTACTTTAATACTAAATCTGGATCTGAGAAAGAAGTTAAAGGCATTGAAGACTCGCCCCAAACAGCGTGCCGCCATCTTTAAAAAGTTAACTTTCCGTTGCTTGCAAGTGAAGTTTTTCTCCTGTCGCTACAAAATGCAGACAGTACTGAAACGTGATACCTTGTTATCTTTAGCTGGACCTGAGATGTCCATCGCTGTATCGTTTGTACACTGTGCTGAGGGTATTGACCGCAGCTGTATGTACTGACAGTACACTAGTGTCTAATTACCAAAGGTAGCAAGCTGTGTGCGTATTTTCTGGGATCGATGGTGGTGTCTAAAACTTCTGTTTCACCTCATTCGAAACTAGGTCAGATTACCAACATTAAACGCTTCTTTTTGCGCGAGTCTTCACACCCTTTAATATTTACCAAAATTTCACATGATTTCAATGACACTTATGTTCTAATTGATCTGTGTACAGAATGTGGATTCCAAAGAAAGCTTGGAAAAATCTGTCTTTGAAATACAACATGAAAAGCTGTTTACATCAATTAGTTCTTGTACTCACAGTTGGTAGAATGGCTGAAGAACCATAGAATAGCTTTCTTGTAAAATCAGAGATGTCATCTTTAGGAATCAGTTGGTCACCAAATATCACCATAAAATTGGCTCCATATTCCTTGTGAAAAATTTGCAAGAAATTTGTGGCTACAAAGGCCACAAAATCTTTGGTAAGAATCTGTCTCAGCTGACGTAAAGGCTGTTGAAAGGAACCTTCGTTTTCTACTGACTTCTGACTGCTTTCTACTTCGTCACTAGAGATGAGTGTGTCATAGCTATAGGTGGGATTTGTCCGTACATGTTTCCCTGTGAAATGCATGGAAATCCAAGCCATGAATGCAATGCAAATACAGCACATCTGAAAAGCATGGAAGTCTTCCAGTCCGTTAGATATGAATTGCAAAGCAGTGACCGAGGTTGATGCCAAAATGCCGGCGGCCTTTCCATACCTCATGAGTGTGAGTCGATAATCCAGGTCTTTTGAAATTTCAGCAAAGAGAGAGCAGTAGGCCAGGAGGACGAAAGTCAGCAAGGAATCATAACAACAGAGTGCCACCATCAGATGCACTCCTGTCAGCCAATCATGATTAGTATACTCTCTCCATGGAAACCAAAATAGTAGAAAACACAGGGCATAGAGCGGTGCCCCATAGAGAATCGCATGACGTCGACTCCTAAATGCCACCATCTTGGAATTATCCTGCCAGTATGCAAACAGTGGATCATTGATGGCATTCCATATGAGATAAACGACTTGTGCAAACTGAAACCATGGTTGGGAAATGTTATACTTATCTAAGAAAAGTTTGACGTAATAGAAATGAAACACGCATGACATGAGCCCCGATCCAAATAGAGTCATCGACAGAAAAAACGCATTTCTGTCTATGGAGAAAACTGACATGATGATGGATTTCCCAATGTTAAGCACAGTACCTCAAAATGGATTTCACATATATACAGTTGTTGAAGAAAGTTAAACAAGGGAGATGCATTAAGACAAATATGTTCTGTAGCCTTCCTGATCTTCCGATAACATATCTCCTTTACACCTGCAAAAGATAACGCAAATTTAGACTGTAAGTAATAAACTTAAACAGGTAAACCCATGCCACTGGCCTAGATGCACAAATAGCACACAATATAGTCAGGCCATAATGAAATACCACCTTACACAATATACTATATGGAAGGATATGATGCTGAGCAATCGGAAGGTTCCAGGTTCGATACCCGACCGGGTCAGAGTAAGGTGGGTTTTTCATCCAAGAGCAATCTTCGGTTTTCCCATCTTAAATGACTTTCCAAATTTGAGTTAAAATTGTTGAATCAGAAGCCACCCAATGTGTAAGTTTTAATCCATACATTTGTGGTCACTTAAGTGTCATAAACTAACTGCTGATTATTATTATTAGAAAAGAATAAAAAAAGAAGATACCTGCAGTATTAAAGTTCTCAACAAAATAGTTCAGAAATGGAAATTAGTACACACATAAAATATACGTACCCTTCCTGAAGTAAACACTGTTCCAACAGAAGTAAAACAAATTTCAGATCTTTACTCTACAGCTGCTGCATTTACAAATAAATGAAGGCAGACGATTCTGTTTGCACCATAACTTCTCTCCACAAGCAAATATACATGCATACTGTATATTGATTGTTTAATTAGTCTCACAGATGTAATTGTATGCCTAGGCTATAGATAACAATAGCCAAGGTTGACGGCTAAAAGCATTGGTGAGGGAATAGCTATATAGGCCAGCCTATGTATGGTATGTATTGGTATCAATCATGAGTTCATGACATAATTGGCTGAAAGGACATTCCAATTTCATAAAATCGCACAACCATTTCCAATTATCATTGATCTCCAGTGCGTTTTAACGCAATACTCTATTTACGTTTCGCAGAATCAATCACTTGAACGCAAATACTGGCATACCTAGCCCAGGCCGTTTTGTACTGTACAGCTGTAGCCGAAACTTAAAAATTTCGGCCTATGGAGTATGGGTTAGGCATGTCAATATTACTACTTACTGCACAGTCTCTCGTATAGTATAGAGCATTAGAGCTTAAAACAGTATAGGTTTAGGCCTTACGCTATATGTACTACAGGTAGTTTTATCGAGGTAGTATTACACCAAGTTGATATGATCACCCATCCATTGTCGAGAGCGGGTCTACTCAAAACAACAAACTCAGACAGTCAGTGCAGTGTCTATGGACAGACCCTGTACAGATACAATATGAATATGATGCACTGTATTACCATATTATACCGTTGCAACTTTACACACGTAGTACATAATTGGGATACCGGCTAATCGCATAGTTGTACCATATAAGACGTTTTGTCATGCATCGTCTCACAAGTTATGTCAAAATCTCACGTTCAAATAGGGTGGCCATTTCCCAAAAAGAGATCATTGCATACGTACGGGATCGTAGAAAGAATTATAAAATTGTCGGTTTGGCGAGATGCAATTATCTTGTTAAATTTACGATTTGGTAAGACATCCAACTTCGAAGTAAACACTAACTAAAAAAACCACATCAGTGGCTGCGCAATACGATTTAATTAACTGTCGTTAAGTTTATAATGCGTAACCAGAAAAATTACCAATTAATGTACGTCGGGAAACTTGTAAAATCTACTGTTGTAAGAAACAGATTCAGTAGTGTTTTGTGGAAGAGATCTAATTGTTTTCTACATGAGATTTTGGAACTGAACTTTGTCAATTAATTATAGTGAGATGGGAACTGATTTCCCCGAATGTTGACATATATGTCGTTTTAAATCTACATCAAAACCTCTCAGAGTGTTGATTACCATATGCTGCGCATATCGTATATCCACTAGGATTTTAATTGTACGGGAACGGGAAATAATTGGTTTATTTTCCTGTATACGTGGGCTTATGATACACAGAAATGTAGCATTTACCAATACTACATGATAACCATGGTTATCATGTAGTATTGGTAAATGATGTGCACATCCAAAATGGAAGATTAACATATTTTGTTTCTAAATAGTGAATACTACATATGTTGCGGTGCCGGGTA
Source organism: Apostichopus parvimensis (assembly GCA_000934455.1). NCBI lineage: Eukaryota > Metazoa > Echinodermata > Holothuroidea > Aspidochirotida > Stichopodidae > Apostichopus > Apostichopus parvimensis. Next base: position 47,073 of record KN885353.1, read on the forward strand.
TTGATAAATTGAAGGAAATCCTCGGCTTCATTCTCATTTATTGAAAAGACAGTAAATATAACGTCAACACAACTACGCGGTATTAAGGTTTGGATGGAGAATGCAGACACATCATTATGGAAATGTTTTTCCAAATGCCCCAAGAATAAATTGGCCAACACGGATACGGATGAAGAAACCAATTGCCACACCATCCACTTGATCGTAGTAATTACCATTGAAATAAGAACTGCGTTTGTGAGGCGGCGTTGCAAACACGAAAAGTTTCTGGATGCGATCAGTGCCAGCTATCAATACCAATACCTGGATAGTGTTGCATGATAACATCGATGACAATATCAACAATGGCATGCTATTGAACAAACCACCAACATCGTACCACATCATATATGGTAATTACATATATAGCACGCAAACCTTTGACACAGCGCGTAAATATTGTGCAGTTCTTTGCTAACTCTACATGGGTTACAATATGCGGCTGTTGCGCGACTAATGTTTATGTATTAACATGAAGTCTCAAATAACATGCTACGTATATTAACCAATCAAATGCGATAGGATTTTACTCTCCCAAAGTGAGGGCGTAATTTGAAAATAGTAACAAGAAAATCAACTTTGTTCAGTTACTTGCAGAATGAATGTGGAGAGAGGCTTTGATTGCAAGCCTCAAAATTATTTTGCTTATTTTTCCTCCTTTAACAGAAAACTCTTGGAGGTCGATGGTTTGATCAAAATGAAGAATGGGTAAATTTATGGTACCAAGCCAGAGGGGTTGCATATGGTACTCATCACAGCAAGAACACTAGTTTGTTTCAAAGTGTTGTAAAACTAAAAGCAGGACATCAACGTTTGATAGTGTTCTGGAGGCTTTCTGTCATCTTTGGGACAATAGCTAGTTGGACTTGGAAGCCCCAAATTCCATCAAGGATTGGAGGATTCCATTTTGTGAAGGTTTTTTCCAGTTTTTTGCTATTGAGACATTTCTCACCACAATGCCATTTTATTGCATAGTATTACGAAATATATATGGCATGCAAATGTTGAGTCCCGATGAATAACTAGACCAAAATTGTTGGATTTCCAATTATTTATCATATATTGTTCTATTGTGTGAAAACCAGCATCAGGCATATAATAGTTTAAGCCGAATTCAAACATCTGTGAACATTACAGGGCTAGGGTGGGCATAGGGAGAGTGGTTGAGAGAAAATGGTCAACCCCTCTGTAAATAAGTCAGAGGGTCAGTGACCCCCCCCCCCCTCACGATTTCTGCTCCTATAAGAATTTCCTTCCAACTTGTGTACATTCCCATTGATCTAACCATGCCTGAACACCTCCCGGTAACTTTAACAAGAAAAAAATGCCTAACATATCAGTGTCCCCTTAACCCCCCCCCCCCTCCCCATGGCCCTCTACCCTCCCCTGTTGCACCAATTCCATGCTAAGACACAAAAGAGTAAAGGAGGATCATTTCAAAGAATAATAAAAAGTAAACATGACTTCAAATGATTGGATTGTCTTCTTCTTGTTTTAAATTTTGACCTGTTTGTTGTTAAGATGACAATTAGAATTAATACACCACATGCTATTAAATTATTATTAAAGAAATTAAAAAATTAATCATTTTACCTTTTCAAAGTAACTAATATAAGTAACTAGTGTGGTCCTTGGGGTTGCTGAGATGGGCAGTAAACAGTTCCTACAAGCATAATTTCCAAACAGATAAATTTTGGAATTTGGTTATTTTTCACCAAAGTTATCTTTGCACTGCAACTTTTGTATATGTACCGATACTTCCCTCTACAACCTACCTCCAGACCAACCCCCCCCCCCCTTCCAACTTATCTTTCAATGCATCTGTTACCTTAAACTTTAAGGAAATATATTTCTCTGTTAGCAGTTTATACTACCTAACTTGGAGATTGAAGAAGGAATTAGTTAATTTATTTCTAAACAGAGATTGATAATCAAATAACAACAATAACGTACCAACAAATGATAATATATGAAGAAGATGAGAGTAATGTAACCCCAAAACAAAATAAATCATGTGAGTTGTATTCTGTACCTTTTCATATCTTTTCATACTATTTCATAACTTCAATGAATTGGTAGACTGGCTTAATACTAATAACTCTGATGCGACCAACAGAAATGAAAAAAAAAAAACATGGCAAGTCGGTCTGTTAGCATAACTGGATAACGTACCATGCGATATATTTTTTTATTGATTGATTGATTGACTGATTGATTTGACACACCATTCCAATTTTGAAAGTACTAACATTAGTCATCTGAATATGTAAGAACAGTATGACTTGGGTAAAATATGAAATTGGGTACTAATAATATAATCAATAGTTAAACCTGCTATAAACATCCACAAATAAGATAAATAATCGAGTGTAAACGTCATTCTAATAATTTGCCAGCCCATCAACCACCCTCTTTAATTACTTTTGTATTTTACCTGTAAATTATGAAAGGGATTTTCAAAGTACTTATATTAGACATCTGTATTTGTAAGAACAAGTATGACTTGAGTAAAATATGAAATTGGGTACAAATCATATAATCAGTATTTAAACCTGCTATAAACATTCATAAATAATAAAGTGTAAAAAGTCGTTCTAATAATTTGCCAGCACATCAACAATTCTCTTTAATTATTTTTGTCTTTGACCTATATAAATTATGAAGGAAAAAAAGTCATTTAGACTTCACCCTGTGACATGAGGAAGTATTCAAGTTGATTGGCAGCCAAACAGGACTAAAATCCAAAGAAATGATTGGATTTGCATTTTATATTAACATTTGGTAAGAAACCAGGAAAAGAAAATGACCTGTGAAAAGAAAAGTGAATCATTTTCTCCTCATCTATGTTGAAATTTTAATACTGTTCTTGCAAAGCCATCAAATGGAACACTAACAGTGATCTAATATCTTATAACAAAACAACTGTGCAGAAACAAATGTTCTGAACAGTATCTTGATTCAATGTAGAAAAAATAAATAGTGTAATAAATAGTGTGTATTTATGGAAGACATTCAGTTCTTGGCAAATTACTATATTTCCTTCTTTTTGCAGAAATTTGTAGAAATTGTTATATAAATATATTTCCCAACTGTATAAAATCAACACTGGCAGAGAACCTGTTAGTGTTGTTAAGCTCCTTTGTAGAAACTGTTATGTAAATATACTTCTAACTGTATAGCATCAACACTGACAGAGAATCTGTTAGTGTTGTTAAGTTCCTTTGTAGAAATTGTTATGTAAATATACTTCTAACTTTATAGCATCAACACTGAGAGAGAATCTGTTAGGTGTTGTTAAGTTCCTTTGTAGAAATTGTTATGTAAATATACTTCCAACTTTATAGAATTCACACTGGCAGATAATCTGTTAGTGTTGTTAAGTTCCTTTGTAGAAATTGTTATGTAAATATACTTCTAACTTTATAGCATCAACACTGAGAGAGAATCTGTTAGTGTTGTTAAGTTCCTTTGTAGAAATTGTTATGTAAATATACTTCCAACTTTATAGCGCATTTGAACATTGCCTTGTGCTCTGGATACCTGCGCTATACAAAAAACAGTTATTATTATTATTATTATTATTATTATAGAATTCACACTGGCAGATAATCTGTTAGTGTTATTAAGCTCCTTTGTAGAAACTGTTATGTAAATATACTTCCAACTGTATAGCATCAACACTGACAGATAATCTGTTAGTGTTGTTAAGTTCATTTGTATAACTTGTTATGTAAATATACTTCCAACTTTATAGCATCAACACTGGCAGATAATCTGTTAGTGTTGTTAAGTTCCTTTGCAGAAATTGTTATGTAAATATACTTCCAACTTTATAGAATTAACACTGGCAGATAATCTGTTAGTGTTATTAAGCTCATTTGTAGAAATTGTTATGTAAATATACTTCCAACTTTATAGCATCAACACTGGCAGATAATCTGTTAGTGTTATTAAGCTCATTTGTAGAAATTGTCATGTAAATATACTTCCAACTGTATAGCATCAACACTGACAGAGAATCTGTTAGTGTTGTTAAGTTCCTTTGTAGAAATTGTTATGTAAATATACTTCCAACTTTATAGCATTAACACTGGCAGATAATCTGTTAGTGTTGTTAAGTTCCTTTGTAGAAATTGTTATGTAAATATACTTCCAACTTTATAGCATCAACACTGAGAGAGAATCTGTTAGTGTTGTTAAGTTCCTTTGTAGAAATTGTTATGTAAATATACTTCTAACTTTATAGCATCAACACTGAGAGAGAATCTTTTAGTGTTGTTAAGCTCATTTGTAGAAATTGTTATGTAAATATACTTCCAACTTTATAGAATTAACACTGACAGAGAATCTGTTAGTGCTTTTAAGCTCATTTGTAGAAATTGTTATGTGCAGGTAATAATAAGAACTCCAACAGTGCATGACTTGAGAAATTTATACAGGTATGTAAAAAGCATCTTCAAGCAAATAATAGCCACAACTTGTTTACATCATACGAGCATATCAGATGTTTATGCAAAGTTGCAAACGCATAAGTTTTAATTTCACCAGCAGATCTACAAAACTAATATTGTGTAGTATTCAGTACAAGGTTCATTCCAATTGATTTCCTTTTACAAGGCAACCTCTGTGACTTTCTTACTAAAAATGAACCTAAATGAGGAAATAATTAAATAAATTCCTTTCAATTCTCAACAATGTTTTCAAATATTATTCACAGTAGTATAATTACACACTGAAAAGCAAATTGGAAAATAAAAAAAAATAAAAAAAATGAAGATTACTTCATATTGTGAATCTACACATCTTAGGCTCAAACAGGATAAGAAAAGTGATCAAAACTGACTGACAAATACATGGTTAGGAGACCAGATGTATGTGCAGCACATACTTTCTTCCATATTACTAACATTATTAATTGGAACAGAAACATTTTGTTGCATTCATGTCAGAGAAGATGTGACTTACTTTGAGAATGTCTGTCACCAAAAAAAAAAAAAAAAAAATTGCACAGAGCAAAGAAATTGTCTACGACCTCAGAATAAAGAAAGATCCACCTTTTCTCATCGGGATAACTTTAAAGGTAGGCTGTATTGGCCCCATATATGCTAGATATTCAAATATGGTTGTAGTGACTATGATATTTGCCCTTATGGCCTTCCATGCAAACTTTGTTCTATTTTTAACGTGACGGGTTTCCCAGTCTGGGACCTGTATAAAAGGAAAAAGGCCATGTGTTTTCGGTGCACACTATTGGAACCGCGAATCAACCTACCAGTATAGTATTTACAGCAACTCGCCTTAATCCAGCCAAATTTAATCTCCTTCCGCGAGCAATTATTTTCATATACCTATAGCCTATAAGCAATCTATTTTATAAGTGACACCATCATACAGTCGCTCGGAAGTAACCTCCAACGCGTATTTATATTGTTCCAGTTCCATTCCGCCATCTAGCTAGTCTTTCGCGTAGGTAGCCTACCGGTATACCGACTCAACGGTTGGCGCTGAGACTAGCGCTACCGAACGGTCGAGTATAGCCTAACGCGCTATTACATCTTCGTTAGCTGGATATTTATCTACGCGGGATGTTTCTTTACAAGGATTTACGCGAGTGCTTATAGTTATACCACTACTAAATATATCACCAGAAGCCACGAAAAACGCATTAGGGGTAAGTCATAACCTCTAACCTTAATTATTATAAACATTATATGGTCACCTTCAGTCAAAATTCTTAAACTGTTTTCATTACAACCTTTGAGGAATTTTTCCTCACTGGGACACTCAGTCATCTTGTGTGTTCCTTAAAAATGTCTGAGAACAATTTGGAGAGTAATGACCTCTAGGAAAGTTCATTGTGAAAACTTCTAGCAATTATAGCGTGCTATAAATTGGGCCGGCCTATACAGACTCCCTTTAAACACCAGCCTGGAGTTTACCTGTATCCCAAGTTCCCAACACTTAGAAATCTCTGGTAAAACCAATTTCTACTATATTTCCACCAATCAGATTTCAATATATATTTCAGTAGGCAGGAAGTCTGTGTCCTATTAAACTGCCAATCAGGTTTGGGAACGTTGATCAAGCTAATTGGACGTGTGACTCACAATCGATCCTGTTCCGATGCGGCGAGTTAATCGGGAATGCCACCTCTGACCAATCAAGATTCAATGTGGCGAGCTACTTGAGAGTGTGACGTACGAATGCTGTATTTACTCCAGGTGTAAATTCTGCACGCACTCAGTACCAACGGGAAGAAACAAGTAATGTTGAACATAGCATTCCTCAGAGAGCTGTACTCATGAGAGGTAAGGCTATCCGTCTGGAGAGATTCATAACCGTAACCGTTTAGGATGGCAACGACCACCATCGGTGCGATAGAGATGGCTGGTTTGGTGAACAGAGCGTTATAGCCGAAGACACTACTGGACAACGGTCTCCTGATTGAATATAGAAAGGAGAGAATCAGAAACGATCTTAACTCACTAAATAGCAAAAATCATGTAAATTGTAGATCGTCGGTGACATTGAACAATTTCAAATAAAACAAACAAGTATATATAGCCGTGAGAGAATAAGTGTCGGTAAACAGATTTGTAAGGACATCACATGAAAGTAATCATTTAGGGATAATTTGTAGCATAATTTGGAGCAAGATAGAGCGCCCTTTTTAAAAAGAGTCTAAAACTTACTTTCTGTCGTATTTTTCTTGATCTAGATCGATGATGTCCGACAGCGGAAGGTTGAAGAAGGAAAACACAAAAGACGACATACATCTGTAATTTAAGCAAAAAAATAACCAGAATACCAGTTGGATAATTTGTGAAAAAAAGTTGCCTTACAATACGCTCAGAATTCCAAATAACTATCTGACTAACGTAGAGCAAGTGAGTTAAATTCGTCCAGGAATTTAGCAAGAACCAGAAAAGATCTGCAGCTCTCATTTGTAGCACTATCCTATTGTGTGGCATTAACCCTTTAAATTCATGGGTAAGGATACCATGAATGAAGTTCAACAAAGATTTCAAAGTTTTCAGACTTTATACCTCTCTTTACCATCGAACTTCACAGAAAACAATAGCGTTCTTTTACTCAAATAAGACAGATCCAGATACCAAGTATGAAGTTAAATCCACCCTATAAATTTTTGAGTTACTGTGTTTACAAGCAAGTGTCACAAACATGAACACAAACATGCCCGTCACCAACACATAGAGATTCCTTTTGCCTCCAGCAAGGAATCAAAAACAAAATGTAAGAACAAATTATGATAAACCAGTTTTCAAGCCCAAATACTGAAGTTTTTCTCATCACATACTATCTCTGAATGTGATAAATTAGTATTTTGGTTCTGCAATAATTAATCATTTTTGTTTTATACTTCTCTATTTATTTCCTCTGATATAAATCTTAAGCAACATTTCAAATGCCCATATATTTTTTTCTACATACTAAACATTGATGCCATTGTGCTGGTATACCTTGTCACTAACATACTGTATGCTACTGTACAACCATTCATGCAGTCACCTACAAGTACAATACATCAGCATGTGGTTCTGTTTATAACTTGCACACTGAGTAAACACTGAACATATACACTACCCATGGCACACAATGGCGTAGCATACCTATGTAATTAACATTTCTCAGTGTGCGTTGTCATATGAGCCCTAGAATATAGAGAAGTTCGATGCTGAAGTTAGGTTCACTCTTCTTTACCATGTTATTGTTCTAGATACATGGGCATGACTAAACGCTTGTCTTTTCTCTCTTCTAATAACGCTTTGCTGAATATGAATGGATTGCGAACCTTGGAACTAGAACAAATTTGCTGAACTTGATATCATAAAGCCTTCCATGATAAAGAAAAGTAATACCTTTTTATTCTTTAGCCTCTTACTTACATTATTAATTTATCTCTATCTGGTGGTATCAATCCCGACCAACTGAAAATAGCCAAAGTCAGTCCTATATATAGAAAAGGTGACCCTGAAGCTAGTGACAATTATGGTCCAGTTTCTGTCTTATCAGGTTTTTCAAGATATTTGAAAGAATAGTTTATATAACCGTATTCAGTTTGCTAGAAAGCATAGTATTATGTTCAAAGGACAATACGTTTTGCCGACCAAGACATTCAACTGAGCTGGCTTTAATGGATGCCTGAGATGGTTTGTAAAATGCTATGGATAAGTAGATAATTTCTGTGGGTGTCTTTTTAGATTTGACTAAAGGGTTCTATACAAATGGACCCCCAAATTTTATTTATGAAACTTTCTCATTATGGTATTAGAGGCCTTGGCCTTGACTCGATTAAAAGCTATCTTTGGCACAGACTACAATTCACAACAACAAAAACTGTACAGCGGTTTAAAAATTGTATGATGTGGCTAGTCTCTGTATCACGACAACTCGTGGAAAGGGAAGTGGAGAGGGAGGTCGAGGGTGAGAGGGCGGGTGAGAGGGCTTGACTCACACTGAATATAGTTGAGCTCAGACATTTGGATATCAGGATATGTGGACTAACACACAACGCTGGTAATGTACATCAAAGCTACTGTAATTAAATTTGACATCAATATTATGGCATTAGCAGCATGATGATCATATGTAAAGATGTCATCCACTTTTAATATTTTCTAACAACAAGTTTAGTCATGTTACAAAAGTTCCACCACCTCCACCCCCCCCCCCTTCCCTCCAAATATAAATAAACATCTAAAATTCTAGTAATAAATTTGTCAAACGATTCATACCTTGAACCCTTTTTACAACTACTGTAAATAGTATTTTATTCAATTTCTTAAACTGCCCAACAAAAAATAAAACCCAGACTGAGATTTACATATTGATTTAACACATCACTATGTAATAGTACTGCAGGATTCGTGATAGCCTGTTCATGTTTGTATTGTCAACATTATTTCTATATGTACAATCTGCACAGTATGAACATGTGAAAAAAATCAATAAAAATATACTATTTTAGCTTACAGTAGTCAGCTGCACAAAACTGGGTGTTTTTTTTTCAAACACCAAATATACATCTGGATGATCTAAAAACTGCTTAAAACTGTTATTGACCTTGAATAATTAATATTCCTGCAAACTATCATAATTCAATGAATGGTAGGTTAGTCTTCTCTGTATTCAACTTGCAGGAAATCTTGTGAACAGTTTTATTTGGTACATTAGTATAATGGAAGGTATTTTTCTCCACAGTTCCCTGGGTTTTCTAAAGTCTGCAAGCCTATTATCATACATGTCTACTGTGTGTACTGTGTAGCAAAGTTCATCTTCCACAAAATCCATTAAATGAAATTATTAAATTATTTCTTGTAAACTTTAAGTTGAGTCCCGTCTTTCTTCAACTCTAGCTTACAATGTTTTCTAGGTCTGTTCTTGTAATTTTGTACATATTTACTGCTTTTTTCTCCAAATGTTCTCTTTATTATTAAACAACTAATTACTATATTGCTTTAATCTCTAACTATTCGTTCTTATTGGTAGATCTGTGCTTTATCAGTTTCTGCTAAGTTGTATTTAAAGCTAACTGTTAGGAAGCCTGACGCTTTTTACCAATATATAAGATGATCGTGTTAAATAAACAAATTCTCTCACGAGTACATGGCTTTTGCTTTTCCTGGATGCTCCGTACTTTATATTTGCTATTTAATCATATTCTAAGAGGTACAGTACACATCTGACCACTAGTTCAGTGGTTAACGCCTGTGCCTTCCAATCATAAGGTCCCTGGTTCGAGTCACTCCAAGATTAATGTATGTCGTCCAGTTACAGAGTTGTTGACAATTGACAGTTAATAATCATGGACATTAAATATGAATCTAGGAGACTGACTTCAGTCAGCTTGCGGCTTTGAAAAGCCAATGAGGCTCTTGGTGAGTTCCTGCTTGCAGGAGGATCTAAAATATATACATAATCATTCGTATCCTCCATTTTTCAGGACAGTAGCCCTCCGCATGGAAGAAAGGTGTAATTAGTTGAATTATGCAAATTACCTGTCAATTAGCAGATACGCTACAAATATCCAAGTGTGGGAGGGTCCTATAAAGAACATTGCCATGGCTAACACTACGTTGATATAGTAGGTCCATATTATCATTCTGAAGTAACCGTGGTTGGCAATTATAGGGCTAAGTGCAAAAACCACAATCTGGAAAGAAAAAATAAATAGTATTTGTAGTTTGTAGGAAATATTACATAGTACATTATCATTTCAATCAAATTTGATGTGTGTGGATGAAAATGAGAGTGATATGACTACACATGACACAGTAACTTGTAATGTACAGTGTGTAATTGTATATATAGTTAAATATGGATACTTTAATATTATAAGAGCAGTCTTCTTGTAACATTGGCATTTGATAGGGCAACCCCTTTAAGTTTAAGCCCTCCTGTTGAACCCTACAGAATCCTCGTTAGGCATATAATTCTTGATAATGACTTATACACCACCCCCCATACATGGTTTGTCTATATACTCTGTTGTTACCCATGTGTTACGACTGTTCATCTCGTGATCATTGTGTACACATGCCTTTACCTGTTTCTGTTTTGGTGAATTTAGAATTTCCTATTGAATGCATCAGGAAGATTTTCTAATGAGAAGTTTAATACTCGATTTATATTCATTTAAAGGACAAGGCACAGTAGAACTAGGGAAATTTCCCCTTATTCCAAATTTCCCACCTGTGAATAGATATGTACATTGAAAATATATGATAGAGATATATAGATATAGAGATCTTGATGATGAACAACTCTCCCAACTTATCTACTGTTTGCATAATATTCTTTCGTTTGGGCGGTATCAGGCTTTACAAGATGTCACATTGTCAATGTGAGACATATCAAAGTATCACTAGTTTATTTCCGTCGCAAATATCATCACAAACGAATGGAAACGCAGTTTTCTTCTCGTTTAAAGATATGCAAATTAGCAATAAAACATAACAGTTAGCTACTTACTAATCATAAATTCCAATACAGAAATACAAAATTACATTAAATAGCCAATTATTCATATATGAATTATTCATATATGCCTAATTTTAACCTTCCCGATGAGATATTAATTACAGATACAGTAACAAATAAAGTTACACCAGATTGTAGCAAACACAACACAGCTTTGAAGCAAAAAGTGTAACACATTGGTTTCTTGTACTCACAGTTGGTAGAATGGCTGAAGAACCATAGAATAGCTTTCTTGAAAAGTCTGAGATGTCATCTTTAGGAATCAGTTGGTCACCAAATATCACCATAAAATTGGCCCCATACTCCATGTGCAAAACTTGCAAAAAATTTGTGGCTACAAAGGCCAAAAAATCTTTGGTTAGAATCTGTCTCAGCTGACGTAAAGGCTGTTGAAAGGAACCTTCGTTTTCTACTGACTTCTGACTGCTTTCTACTTCGTCACTAGAGATGAGTGTGTCATAGCTATAGGTGGGATTTGTCCTGACATGTTTCCCTGTGAAATGCATGGAAATCCAAGCCATGAATGCAATGCAAATACAGCACATCTGAAATGCATGGAAGTCTTCCAGTCCGTTAGATATGAATTGCACGGCCGTGACAGATAGCGACGAAAAGATGCCGGCGACCTGACTATAGCGAGTCAGCGTCAGCCGGTAATCCAAGTTTTTTGATATTTCAGCGAAAAGTGAACAGTAGGCTAGGAGCACAAAAGTGAATAGAGAATCATAACAACAGAGTGACACCATCAGATGCAGTCCTATCATCCAATCGTGGGTAGCGTACTGTCTCCAGGGAAACCAAAATAGTAAAAAACTTAAAGCAAAGACTGGAGCCCCGTATAGAATCGAATGCCGTCTACTCCTGAATGCCATAAGCATTGAATTATCCTGCCAGTAGGCAAACAGTGGATCATTGAGCGCGTTCCATATGAGATAGACGACTTGCGCAAACTGAAACCACGGTTGAGAAATGCCATACATATCGAGGAAGAGCTTCACGTAATAGAAGCGGAATACAGAGGACATGAGTCCCGATCCAAAAATTGTCATAGATAGAAAAAATGCATTTCTATCGATGGAGATAGCCATGGTGATCAATTTTTGATCTTGAACAACAAGATTTGTTAAAGATCGTGTTGGTTATCTCTAGTTGGAGATGCAGTATTTTTAAGTAAGAGATGGTTTCTGTTCAGAAGGTGATGAAACAGCCTCTTATAATCCACCTGCAAAGAGACAATGAATTTAGATGAAAACAATACAACGGAAAAGATAATAAAGATGTCTTGTATGAAATTATACTTTTTGAATGATACATACTGTACACAGTATAGTAAACTGTATACATAGATAAAAGTGCTGTTTATGTACTAGTTATTGTACTAGTAGTACTGATGTCGTCAATCTCCTCAGTTCAGCTGTACACATTCGAACTACACACGTACACTCAACCATAGGCTATGTACCCCTTTAAATTGACAACTTCAACAGCAATCCTTAATATCCAATTTACCTGCAGGAGCCGTGCCTTGCATGGCTCGAACTGGTCTGTCACTCAGACCGTGCATCATTTATATGCAGGTATATAATAGAATGCATGCCATTGCAAAGCATCGCACAGGAGTTGTCATGTTTCCTTGTTTAGATATATGAGTTCGTTAACCAATCATGTAGAACACAGTCGACGTTGAGTATTAACATGTTATAATTTATTGCGTTACACAGTCATGCTGTACAGGACAGATATAGGACGACATGTCCAAGGTTACGTGTTGACAGATGGAGAGACAGGGTGAACAAGGACGAGCAGACGGCATGCTTTAACTTATATATCAATATGCAAATGCACAGCTCAATAACAACCAGGTGCAGATTCTACAATGTAGTGCATCGTTTACACACGTACATCTGAATGCATATTCAATAACATTACAGGAGTAAAGGGTATAACTATAGGCCTTGGCAAAGACCTTTTAGTTTTAGTGTAACAGTATACATTTGAGACAACCACACTCACAAGATAGCACATCAGTGCTTAAACTATACATATTTTACATATAGATTCAAAGTCCAATCAGTATGCTTGCTACTGTAATCTCCTAGCTTTCTGCACTAGCCTAGTTACCTTGTAGTTTAACATGCATAACCTACAGTACCTAGTTGTTATTGCATTTCTATGAATATGCCTATAGCTACAGAAAACTCCTAACCCCAGAAATTTATACATAGAGGCCACTTCCGGGTTGTCGCTTGCAGCAAATTGAAGATCAACAGCTCACCCAAAAACGTCAACCTACACTGCTATTTTACGTACAGTCTTAACGTCAGGCAATGAAGTGCCCAATTAATAATGTAAGAAATTCTTAAAATAAAAAAAAATAAAGTAAATACACAGATTTGTGAGCCACTTCTAAGGAGTATACGTATGTGGAATGGAAAACGAAATGGAATCTTTATCATGTTTCTGTTAAAAAAAAACCTTTGTTCCACAAAACAGTTTGTTGCCGATCAAACTGTACTGCTGGGACATACAGTAATAGTAATACTTAACAGTGCCTATCTACGGAGGCATACAGCACCTTTAACAACATTTTCAAGGTGCCAGGAAATTGAAATACTGCTTTTAACTGAACATATACTCATATGGTGTAACCAAAGTATTTTGCAAGTATGTATTGAGTATACCAGTTTTCACTTGGACAACCTGATACGTCCATTGAAAATACTCAGAAAGTATACATCAGAGAAATATATTTTGGGAAGTTACAATATATCCATACTCATTTTGCGTGTTGACCTATTTTCCAAGCACCTGCATCATCAACTTATACACAGCAATAATGGCATCTAGGTTGTTTCAATTAGTGTGAGGAGCCTTTCAGTTACAAACTGCATCAGTTTTTTGAAGATATAATTATACACTACTGTATGTAGGCCGCCTAGTAGTATGAGGTGTACTTTTCGTTCTTCGGGCACACTCTAAATTAGAGCCAACCAAAACTTGAAAAATTCTTAATAGAGAAATGCAGATATGGAAAAGGTATAGCAAAATAGATTTTGTGTACAATAGAAGACCTATTTTCAATATTTTTGCCATAAACAAATAGCACTAGGCTAGGACTGACTTACGCCTAGCTAAAGCCTCACCAGGCTATTCACCGAATCTCTCTCTAGCATTGGTGATTTCAGGTTCCCATTAATTGCAGAAGAGGTTATAGCGCTTACACAGGTTAAATCTCTGACCAAGGTGGCTTAATCCTGACTTATCCAAAATCACAACGTTGCAACACGGTGCACACACACAGCAATATTTTCAATGAGTTCTACGTACGCATTGACTTTGCACAGGAATGAGATCTCAAAATAAAATGAAGTTCGTGATATTGATTCAACACCATTTTCGTGAGGCGTTGCAAATGTTCAAAGCCCCCAGTCCCAAGCCCCCCACGGTATGGTACTCAAACTTCATGAACGTCTAGCTGGTACATACGAAATT
>KN885353.1:65654-78641 GCA_000934455.1 Apostichopus parvimensis
AGTAACCGTGTAACGTGAGTAACCAATGTGTAACGTGAGTAACCAAGCTAACACACTGAAACAATGCAGGAAATGCCTATTATTGTCTTGTAAATAATTGCTCAATAAAAGAGAACAGTAGGGGTTAGGGTTAGGGTTAGTAAGACACCTGGAGAGTACTTTCCCATCACCCATGAAGAAGATTCAGCAAGAAGCTAGGAGGGTGGCCACTAGACGACGAGTTGCTGCATCCTACCGGGAGAAGAGGAAGACGAAGGAGGCCATGAAGAAGTTGCCTTTCAGCAGTGCATTAGCTAAACGCAAAAGCAACAGCAAGAGTACGCGACAGATTGCCCAAAACACCACATCGCTGGAAAGCTGTTTGTTGTAATCTCTGCAGGTCTGAGCTAGGCGAAGACATTCACCCATCGACTACAACAACTGCTGCTACGCCACCAACCACTAACCCGAGAGGTCTCAGCGATGAAACTGTTGAAGTTATCCAGCAGTTTTATCAGCGAGATGACATCAGTGGGCAGGCGCCAGGCAGGAAGGATGTGGTTAACATCTGGCCAAAAGAAGGGGGCAAAATAAAGAAGCAAATGAGACATTTGATGTCATCCATCATGAAAACGTACTTCTCATGGGAAGGGTCCTGTGGATAGGATTGGTGGAGCAGTGAAGCTTCATGTATGGAGCCAAGTCAAATCTCGGAAGGCACTCATTACCAATGTGGAAAGCTTTATGGCAGCAGCCACTAGGATGCCCAAGGTGGAAGCCCTACTGATGCCGCAAGCTGAAATTGAGGCGAGATATAGCGACCTCGGTCTGAAATCTGTTTTTCAGAATGCCGAGCAAATCGTTGGAATGGCCAGTAAAACATCACTTGCAAGTACAGAACAAGGAAGTCATCTCCTTCACCATCACAGATGATGGCAACAGCTCTACTGAAAGGAATACCCCCCCCCCCCATGGAGATGGGGAGGGCACAGAAAATGCAACCTGCTCAGGGAGTGGCAATGCTGGTATTGAACTCGGTATAGACTGGTATGCCGTTGAATACGAAGGGGTATTGTACCCCGGTGTAATAGAAGCAAAGGGGACCAGAAAGACGTACAAGTGTCAGTGATGCAGCCAGCTGGGCCCAATTGTAAATGGCCAAACCCAAGGGACAAGATATTCTATCTCAGGGAGAAACTCATCGCCAAACTTGCTGCACCAACCTTGGCCAATAACTGTGGGCACTTCAAATTTTTTGTCGCCTTTTGAAGACTGGATGAATCAGCTCTCGAAGAGAAAGCCTCTTCCAAACGTTACTCAATGTTCAATCGAGTTGTTAATGTTGAACATATGTCACCAATTTCTTATTGATTCATGGTTGTTGTTCAGTTGGCCTGTTACTTCCCCAGAGACATTTAGTTCCCTGAGTATTATATCTGGGTAAATTAAAGTTTGACACACTGCTAGTCCTCAAATAAAACTTAATTGCAATGTTCAGAATTTGCTGCCGATTTGTGAAGATATGATTCATGCATTAACTCAAAAGGACATGTTATATATCTCTTTTAGATTGTAATATTATTGAATAACACTGGAGAAGATATATTCAAAATGTCAATTCCACTGATATATGAGTGTTTCCTAGTCAATATCCAGCAGCAAGTTCCTCACAGACTCTGATTCCCTATGTATTGATATAGGTGGACAAAATGTAACGTGAGTAACCGTAACGTGAGTAACCGGTGAATGCCTCATTTTCACCGAGACAGGAAACCAGATGTGATTTTGATTGTGCTCAGTATTTGAATCATCACCTAAGGTCCAAAAAACATGTCATCATTTTCTTCAAATATATCCAGTATGAGGACACTTTTTGAATGAAGTTTATTTTTGGCGTTGGGGTGAGTAACCGACACTTTCATGTACCTATATCCTACAAGAAACAAGATAATCAAATTGTGTTTTCGCAAATGTTCAGGTACATTTGTTACCCTATCAATGCATAGAGATCAGTCATTCAAATTAATGAATGGTGGAGCTATCAGACCATTTGTGAGCCAAAGTCTTCAAAAATGTAACGTGAGTAACCGTGGAATTGCCCATATTTATTTTAAATCTCAAACCATCCAATCATCACCAAGCAATGGGTTTGGGGTGTAATTTGTAACGGTTTCATGTAAACTTGATATAACTTAATTTCCGAAGTCGTATGATGTATAACTTAAATAATTTATATTCACGGATAAGGACACTTTAGGTGATAGTTTCAGATTGAATTTCCTTCTACAGTAACTTTACAGTATGTCTCCTTCCTTGTTCAAGGTACATATATGTATGTATATTAGGGCTGTAACGGTTAAACGGTTAACCGGTTAACCGACCGAACGGCAGGATAAACGTCCGCCTTACATCGTATAAGTTTAACCGTATTTGTAATGCCAATTACACAGTCGCTACGGCGCGTCTTCACATCACTTTGTTCCCGAAATAAACCGCAACATTTGCTTGCCGAAAATCACGTAACAATGGCAAACTTTATCACGCATCCATACAAAAGATTTTTAAGATCGGCGGTGCGATTGAAGGGATTACCAAGCGGTAAGTGACCCGTGGATCGCCTATTGTGACCCCGTTCGAAAACGTGGCGAGTCTGCATCTAATCCTTTCAAATTTATATTGTATTTAAGTAGTAAACGTTTTCTTTTGTATGAAGTTGACTTCAGTTCAGTGTTCCCTCTAAGGTGCGGGATTCCCTTCAACTGACTCAGTAATCCCACATTTGTCTGCTGGAAATCCCCGCATCTTTATTTTGCATTCGGGATAAGTTTATACTCAATGCACAACCTATTCACTTGATTGTATAGAGAAAAACACTATGAAAATCAGTAGAGAAATTACCAATTGTGTTCGAAAGGTAAACTGGTACACCTTCAAATATTACGAAAGATCGAGCAAAACACTTTCCAAAAATTCACGCTAAAATGGCATATCGTGCTAAATGCTACAAAGCCATGTAAACAAGGCTCTAATACACCCATTTATCAATAAAACGTAAGACCACATCTGGTGTTAAGCGGGGGAAAAAAAGTATTTTCTAGAATTTCCAAAAATACGGAGAAAATATCCTACCATAGTTAAGTGTATAGCAAATAGCCTAACCATCTCCACGGTTACGGATCTCACGTAACTACAAAAACACAACTAATTGTGTATTGCGAAGTTTACGTTTTCTACATGGAATCAATATTAAGCATTTAGTTCATCATGCCAAGTGGCCTTAAACATGTGATAACAAGGTTTACTTTCATTGTCACAGGGATATTTTACCTACTTTTCTTGAACGTCTAAGATAATAATTCGCATAACTTTACCGACCCTTTACTGACTGCCCTTATTAATTCTAGACCATGACACGTTCCTTGGCAACATGCCAAAAAATGTTAACAAGCAGGTGTTATACAGGGGATGAGCTCACAGTTGTTTGGCAAGGTACCTGGGAAAATGTAGCCTACCGTAGTATTTAAGTGGGGTTAAACACTGCAGTTGTAAATTGATGTACGTATAGTGCAAGCTATTCATTGTTAGGCAGTCTAGAAACGGTGCTTTGCCGAACGTTGTTTGTTTCATATATCGCAAGTTTTGTAAGTTAAACTTTTCAAAGATTGTAAGACAGATTAAATCTCTTCATTTTATAAATAATATGGCTACTCTAACTTGTCATTTCAAAATTTTCATCAGTTTCGTTACAATTTAAATTAAAAAAGTTGTCAGTATTTTGCATCCACAGCTGCGAATTTTTATCGCCAGACACGCCAAATTTTCCAGGGGCGTCCACCCCTGCCTACCCCGCCACAGTGCACAAATTCAATATATTTGGGAGCCATTGTTGTAGGCTACTTGTAATTGCGTAGGCCTAGCCCCACTACCGTACACTCCTGTAGTAATCGCTTCCTAACAACAGACTTTCCTAACCTTGGCCTAGCTGGTGAAAGCCTTTTAGTCTAACACTCCATATGATCGCGAACTTCAATAGACAATACCAATATTAAGTAGGCCTAGTAATATTTGGCTTAGAACTGCCATACAAATGCCCACGCTTTTACAGTAGGGGCTACGCAATTGACGAAGAAATTGCTTCAAAAATCTCTGTAACAGTTACCGATGAACTGAAAAGAGAATCAAATATCTGATAAAAATTTCATGAAAACGTGCGATTCGTCTTTTTTAATATAACGATCGTCAAAACTAAGCAAATACAACCAAATTATTGACATACACCTTACGAAAAAAACGATACTTGCAGCGCAATTTTGAGAATGTACTTCCGCATCAAAAGTTTCGGAATTATAATCTGAGCTATATAACTCTGATTTTCGGCTCTTATTTTGAGGCAACAACACGGGTTACGTTTAAACGTTAACCGTTCGGTTAATAGGAATGGTTAACCGGTTAGTGAATTAACCGGAATGACACAGCCCTACCATATACTAAGTAATGGCACCATGCAATGGTTCATGGTATTGTCAGATGACAACTGAGGTTTGGTATTCACTACTTAGGTGAATTTAGGCAATACAAGTATGATGGTATACAGTAAATTCAAATGCAGTAAATTGAAAAAGTGGTTACAATTTGACTGACAAAAACATCAACTAGGAGTGTCTGTCCATGCAGCTACATATTTATAACACAGTACTCGAATTTTGGGAACACGCAAAATTACAAACTTTACTGTAAATTGTGCTTATTTAAAAATGTAATAATGTTTTCATGGATATTCTATGATCTACCACTGAGTAACATAAGAAACATATCAGTTTAAACTTTAACTTTAAAGGGTGTGAAGACTCGCGCACAAAGAAGCGTCTCATGCCGGTAATCTGACCTAGTTTTGAATGAGGTGTAACAGAAGTGTTAGACACCACCCTCGATCCCAGAATACACACACAGCTTGCTACCGTCGGTAATTAGACACTAGTGTACAGTCAATACATAGCAATGGACATCTCAGGTCTAGATAAAAGATAACAAGGTATCACGTTTCATTACTGTCTGCATTTTGTAGCGACAAGAAGAAAACTTCACTTGCAAGCAACGGAAAGTTAACTTTTTCAGAGCGCAGCACGTGGTTTGGGGCAAGTCTTCAATGCCTTTAAAAGTTAGTTTAATATAGCTAAGTTTAAGAATATCCTAGTAGTAATTTGTAACAAATGACCTCATCTTTGCAAAAATCTGGGGAAGTTGAAAGGATTTTTTTCACAAATTAGCAGAAGGAGTACATTTAGCTTGCCAAACTTGTTCATGTTACACCTAGGGCCTAAGCTAGGTCTACTGTAAGTTAGTAAGTGTAACGTTAGTCCTCACTTACACTAATTTACTGTACATTATAACTAGTGTACTAGTACTAGGAATAGGCAGGCTAGGAATAGGATGGAGTGAGGGAATACATCACCTTTGCGGAGCAGTGACCGGTGCTAGTTATTCTAGCGGCGATTGAAGACAACATTTTGCAGCTAAGTGTTACAGGTTAGTATAAAACAAAAATGTTCCCTAACATTACTTATTAACCTAGGTGATGGTAATGCTTTGTAATTTACACTGTTCATTCCAACGCAGTCAACAATATAATTTATGTATGATGTGCAGTATCAGACCTCGGAGACACCGCTGTGAAGTTAGTTACTTATTCAGCGTTCCTCGTTCGACATTCGCGAATGAGTAACTGCTACCTATTCAGTACTTGTTCGACAATGCTATCGACGTAATATACCTATGGCAAACAGATAATAAAAGAGGTTTATCTATGGGTCATATGAACTCTAAGGACGATTTAGAAACTCTCACAATGCGTTTTGCCCGGTCCAAATAATACTTGACCAATTCAAATGACCACTACACCATCACTTCTTAAATGAATGAAACCGGACCATGGAAATGTTTTGGCCCAAATCAAAACCATCACGCCTTGGTCCACCTAACCAACATAATGCGTATTGCCCGGTGCAAAGAGTGCTTGACCAATTCAAATGACCTTTACACCGTCACTTCTTAAATGAATGTGTAATAGTAAGTTGGCCTGAATGAATACAAACAGACAACAAAAAGAAAACGTTTGGCCCTAATCCATTCAGCACGCCTTGGTCCACCTAACCAATGGGTCATATGAATTCTAATGACAATATAAAAGAGTACCATAATGCGTTTTGCCCGGTCCAAAGAGTGCTTCACCAACTCAAATGACCGTTTCACCGTCACTTCTTAAATAAATATAAAGGGACCACGAAAAGCTTTGGGCCATAATCAAGACCAGCACGACCTGGACCACCTAACCAATGGGTCATTAAATTATCAGGACAATGTAGAAGAGTACCATAATGCGTCTTGCCCGGTCCAAATGGTGCTTGACTATTCCAATGACCATTACATCGTCACTTCTTAAATGAATGTAACGTGACCCGTGACAAAAAAAGAGTTGGCCCTAATCAAGACCAGCACGCCTTGGACCACCTACGGTAACCAATGGGTCAAATGAGCACTAATGACAATGTAGAAGAGCACCATGCTGCGTCTTACCCGATCCAAAGAGTGATTGACTAATTCAAATGACCATTACAACGTTCCTTCTTAAATGAACACAAAAGGACAACGGAAAAGCTTTGGGCCCTAATCCGTCCAGCACGACTTGGACCACCTAAACAATTGGTCATATGAACTCTAAAGGCAATGTAGAAGAATACCATAATGCGTCTGGCCTGGTCTAAAGAGTGCTTGATTAATTTAAATGACCACTACATCATAACTTCTTAAATTATGAACGGGACCACGAAAAAGCATTGGACCATAATCCCTCCAGCACGCCTTGCATCACCAATCCGATGGATAACATGAACTCTAAGGACAATGTAAAAGTGTACCATAATGTGTCGTGCCCGGTCCAAAGAGTGTTTGACCAATTTAAATGACCACTACATCATAATTTCTTAAAGTAATGTAACAGGACCACGAAAAAGCTTTGGGCCCTAATCCATCCAGCACGCCTTGGATCACCAAAACGATGGTTAACATGAACTCTGGCTAACAATGTAGAAGAGTACCACGTTTCGTCTTACCCGGTCCAAAGAGTGATTGACCAATTCAAATGACCATTACACCGTCACTTCTTAAATGAACACAAAGGGACAACGAAAAAGCTTTGGGCCCTAATCAATCCAGCACGCATTAGACCACCTTAAAAATTGGTCATATGAATTCTAAGGACAAAGTAGAAGAGTACCATAATGCGTCGTGCCCGGTCGAAAGAGTGCTTCACCAAATCAAATGACCATTATATCATCACTTCTCAAATGAACTGAACACAAAAGGACAACGAAAAAGCTTTGGGCCCTAATACATCCAGCACCCCTTGGACCACCTAACCAATGGGTCAAATGAATTATAATGACAATGTAGAAGAGTACCATAATTCGTCTTGCCCGGTCCAAAGAGTGCTTGACCAATTTCAATGACCACTACATCATAACTTCTTAAATGAATGTAACGGGACCACGAAAAAGCTTTGGTCCCTAATTCATCCAGCACACATGGATCACCAAACAGATTGTTAACATGAACTCTAAAGACAATGTAGAAGAGTACCATAACGCGTCTTGCCCGTTCCAAAGAGAGCTTAACCAATTCAAATGACCCCCAATATCATCACTTCCTAAATTAGTGTAACGGGACAACGAATTAAAAGCTTTTGGGCCATAATCAATCCAGCACGCCTTGGACCACCTAACCAAGGGGTCATATGAACTCTAAAGACAATGAAGAAGAGTACCATAATGCGTCTTATGACCACTACACCGACACTTTTTAAATGAATACAAAGGGACCACGAAAAAGCTTTGGGCCCTAATCCATCCAGCATGCTTCCAAAATGTATACAGTGTGAGATTCGACTATCGTTTTATGTCACCTTCAGTGTTTAAAGTATTTGAAAAGACAACTTTCGGTGAAAATAAGCCCATTTTCATAGATTGGTTAGAACGAAATCTTGCACGTTGAAAGTGCATGTTACTGTATAAAAGCTATCTGCAGGTACATGAAATCTGATCAGTTTATTTGGTCTTTACTTAGGTCCATTTGCAACAAGAGTCCATCAAAATATATATTTTGGATGAAAACCCCCCAAAATAACTTGATTTTTCACTAGAAATCTTCACATACAAGGTTTTCAAAGTTAAAATAGTTCTCCAAAGTACAAATCACGTATATTCGAGCTCAACCAAAGACTAAATTTCAAATCAGATGTGATACTCTGGTGTCTCAAACTTTAACTGGTACTACATACTTCAACTTTCATAGTTTTGTTGTCCAAATTTAAAGAAAAGATATCAACGGTCCATGAAGTCAAGTCCTATTTAAAGAAAACACTTTTTCGAGTTGAAAAGGATGACTTTTTAATAATTTTACATAAAAATGACTGTAAAATTGGCCGCTTAGTGTCAGCTTCTCTACCCCTAAATTTAGGATTCATGTGGCTTAACTGTGTAAAGTATAGCACTGCACACTAAGTCAATGGAGTTATTATTTGTTTGATATGAAGCCCGCCCCAAAACTTTAAACTGGCCAGGGCGTTCATTAAAGATAAAAATACTAATAATTAGGTCACCACTCAATGGATTTTACTGAAATTTATATATGTTTTGCAGAATGTTCAAGTTATTAATTGATATAAATTTCGTCTTTTAACTCGGAATTCAAAAGTTATACAAAGAATTAAGTTTTGCCAAATTTGCCAAAAATACACAATATCCTTGCAATGCGATGTACAAGCTGTTCAAGCCAATCATCAATTTAAAGATTTTAACACGTTCTATATATTAAAATTACATTTGGGAAGATCCAATATCATTAAATGTTTCGAAAAATTTAGAGGGCAATAAAAAACCTTAAAGTTTTACCTAAAAATTTCATGCAGAAAAATCGATTTTCCGAATTGGCACCTATGCCTTTTTAAATTTTGATGAACCCATTATAATACGTATATCTAAAGATAGGACTAATTTTCTTTACTGCGCTTTGCTCGGTTCGTTTTTAAAAAAAAAGATTTGAAATTAGAGTGTAATTGGGAAAATAGAGTCCTTTTTTATTTTGAACGCAGTACAGCAAGCATCATGTGTAGCATCGTGTCCTCCTTCTGTTCTCCTTCGTGATACACATGCCTGACGATGATCACATAGTCACAGTCTTGACACAAGGGGACTGGGGTTGAGAGCGGATTAGTCGGTTCTTTTTTTGGTGCCCAAGTTCTTTGCCTGTTGACTTTTCTTAAAAGTATTATTATGTTCTAGGTGGAATCGAGATACACCCGTGGCGATGATCACACAGTCACAGTTTTGACGCAAGGGGACTGTGGTTGAGAACGGATCAGTCAGTTCTTTATTTGGTGCCCAGGTTCTTTCCTGTGTGACTTTTCTTAAAAATCGAAAGCAATCGCTTTTCGGTCCTCTGGCATAGAAGTAAGATCATGTGTAGAATTTGTGTCTACGGGAATCTGCCAATTTGCATAAATGCATAAATTTGCATAATCCCCGGTTCCCCGGTTCGATTCCCCGCCGACAGCAATGTGTGTCGTCTGGCAAGGGTGTTGTTCAATAACAACTTCCCGACATGGACGTTAAATGGATGTGTGCCAAGAGATTGGCTTCGGTCAGCTTGCGAGTCTATAAGCCTCCATGGCTTCTTTCGCGAGTTCCTGCTTGCGGGAAGATCACATATACATACATACATAATTGTAAAACGTGTACCCTCACGGAATATAATCATAAGTTATCTTTTGTGCATCATGATATTACGCGACGAACTTAGAATGTATATTTTAATATGACGTAAAGTTAGAAAAGAACGAATCACAAAATAGCATTCGTCTTAAGACGAATGCTATTATTAAATTTTTTAATGAGTTAAACATATCTTATGCCGGATAATTTGTTAAAGCTGAATGTATGCTATTATAGAATTGTGTAACATTTATCATAAATGTAGTAGTTAACCTAACCAAATAGTTGAAATAATCATCTTAATGGATGTTTAACTTATATTAAGCTAATTTTGTGATACATATTGCTGTCAGTTGATTGGTGACAGTATAGGCAGGATGAGAGAACTAAAAGGGCATGGTTTTCTCTCTTGTACAAGTCCTATATATATGTTATTGTATCGCTTCTCGGCCTTTTGGATAAGATCATGTGAAGTATCTGTTCCCTTTCGAGGGGAATGGTGATGCACACCCGACGATGATCACACGTACAGTCACAGTCCCGATGCAAGGGGACTGGGCTGAGAGCGGATCAGTCGTTTGGTAGTTTGGTTTTCGTGCCCAGGTTCTTTACTGGGCGACTTTTCCTTAAAAAGTATTGTATGAGTTTAGGCTTTTCTGATCACACAGTCACAGTCCCGATGCAAGGGGACTGGGGTTGAGAGCGGATCAGCCGTTTGGTAGTTTGGTTTTCGTGCCCAGGTTCATTCCTGGGCGACTTTTTCTTAAAAAGTAGTCTTTTCTGTACTGATCTGATGAGTACCCAGTACACCCCGTGAACAGGTTGCCCCCGTATGCTTCAGTACACCCTTGTGTACCCCGGCACCCCCGTGAACAGGTTGCCTCCTGTATGCTTCAGTACACCGTTGTGTAACCCGGCACCCCGTGAACAGGTTGTCCCCTGTATGCTTCAGTACACCGTTGTGTAACCCGGCACCCCCGTGAACAGGTGCCCCCTGTTTGCTTTAGTACACCGTTGTGTACCTCTACTAATTTAAATAAATTACACAAAAACTTAATTTCTCGTTCATTCTTACTCATTTATTTAGTGCAATCGATCAGCAGACAAACATATTAGTTCGTACTGTTTGACACGAGATTTCCTTCCTAGGGTTGGTGAGTAGCGGTGTACCTAAAATTTAAATTTTGTGTGTGTGAGGGGGGGGGGGTTAAGTTTGAAAATATTTGTTCTCATGTACTGAATTAATATTCATATAATCATAAAATTAAACATGTATACTCCCTCTGGTTGAGATTCATTACCCATACCAAAAACGGTCAGAAACGGTCGAAAACGGTAGAAATGCCTTACACAGTACATATTTCGTACAGCTACCTTTGTTAAAACGCTGGACATCCTCGTTTTTCCAGCCAAGTATCAAGCCTAGGATAACGAGAGATCGGTTTAGTGATCTATAAAAACCGATTCTAACATTATGGTTATGTAAATGCAAAAAATGGTGTAAACAGTTGTCTAATTCTACCCCTGTTAATGCCAAAAAAAAAAAAAAAAAACTAAACCATTTACCCTTCCTCGACTGAAGATGAGGGAGCGGGCATTCCTCTTGCGCACGCTACTGCTAATGTTATACATTGACCCTGAATACAGAGGCCCTAACATGAAAACGTACGAGATATTTAACAGTTATGATCCAACCAGCGATGGTGTGACGCCCGGAGGAGCGTCACGTAAACGCCTCCGTACATAGGTGGCATCACTGCTGGAGTAGTACTGTTTGTGTGTATTGTTTTGTTATGTGGGGGTCTGTTTGATCTAATATCTTTTATATGTATAGTGATCGAATTGTTGTAGTTTCACATGCTATTTTATTCCTTTGTTTCCGTCTCCCTTTCAGTGACAAAAGTTTGGTTCCTTCGTAGCTATGTGGAATGTTCGAGCCACGCGAAGATCCGCGGTTTCGAGTCAGTATTTGTATTAAGTTAGGGCACTTGTTGCAATTTTGGTTTCCAAGAGTGTGTTATGTTTTTGATGTTAGTCGCTGCCCAGTAAGGTCCGTTGGCCAGTTCGTTAAGTAAGTTAAATGTTCTTGATAGTTTAAGCAAGTTCTAATCCTTTTTCTTATAATATTGTGGGCGTATTTCCCCGTTTGTCTGAATCCATTTAAATTATTACTCTAAACCCACTAAAAGTTTGGGAACAGCGTGTTTGCGTCGGACGATATTATCGCTTCACCCTGCGGGATTATTCTTGTATTTGTGGCTCGGGGATGGCTTCGATTCGGGTTGAATTTCCCCCGAGGCAACGCCTACGTATTGGCCACGGATTTCGCAGGTACGTCTCATTATTATTTATGTAAATTATAAGCTGAGATTTATGTGGATTTGCAATGTTATTAATTAAATATTGGTACTATAGGGAACATGTTAAGGTGTATGTTGGGCAGTTGATTTAATTCTATCATTAACTTCGTCAGTGATTTATTGCCTATTGGTGAAGTATTAATTTATCACGTTGTGTTAAATTATTTGGTAGTTACAAAATTCAATTTATTTGTTCGTGTTTTATTAGTTCAGGTTATGTTAACTTGTAGTTGCCCCACATTGATCCTGACATATAGGGTGGCCGACAGCGGCCCTATCGAACCCACAGCCGCTCGGCTAGTTGCAACCCGTTGGGGGCGCTACAATAGTAGGCTACGATACAGAAGAAATATAGTCCTACCATTAGGCCTACAATCATTCTGAAAGTTCGGGACTCTGAAAAAAGTCTTCCCCTGCCGCATCAAGAAAGGGAGAAACATGATTACACGACAGGTTCTGCAACTCTTTTCGTGGAAAATTTGGTTCATTGGTTGAAGACGGGACATCACTTAAAGAGAGCGGGAGGGGCGTAGAATATGAGGGAACACTTTGTCTGCCAGCTCTTGGTTGTACCAACCTGAAGCTATCACAGGATTCATCCCAGGATTCAGATTCATCCCAGGATTCATCACATGAATCTGAATCCTGGGATGAATCTGAATCCTGGCATGAATCTGAATCCTGGCATGAATCCTGTGATAGCTTCAGATTCTGAAGCTATCACAGGATTCAGATTCATGTAATGAATCCTGGGATGAATCTGAATCCTGGGATGAATCGTGTGATGAATCTAAATCCTGGGATGAATCTGAATCCTGGGATGAATCCAATGATGAATCCTGGGATGAATCTGAATCCTGGGATGAATCCTGTGATAGCTTCAG
>KN885353.1:86329-96329 GCA_000934455.1 Apostichopus parvimensis
ATGTTGGGACATTTCTCATTAATGTTGGGACATTTCTCACTAATGTTGGGACATTTCTCATTAATGTTGGGACATTTTTCATGCAGCTCCCTCAGGCATGATTATTCCATAATTCAACTATAACTGATATTCCATCTATTGCAGTCTACAGTACTGTGTTGATGTTGATTTATCAAGCACGGTATAATATTTAATACATAACTGGGCAGGGGGTTTCAGTTTACACCAACCAGTCACAATGACTTACATATAAATAACAGCTGTTTAATGGGCTTTGCCTCCATCTGACAGAATGGCCTTCAGCATATTAGCCAGCATCCATATCAATTAATAAACAATCACATCTGATCAATATATCCCATGTAATCAATACAATGCAGCAGAGACAATTGCACTAGCTGTCTGCAGGTGACCTTAGCTTGTGATGCAGGGGACCGCAAGTGGGTACAGTGAAATGGCTAACATGCTAAATTGATTGCTGTAGCTCTTTTCCACTGTGTCACTTTGTTTACTTACTTCCCAACTCCAAATCCTCACACGGTCCACAGTTGCCAGCAGTTCAGCAGTGGTGCGCCTTTATCGGTACTTTTTCTTGCAAGTACAATCATCTTTTTGGGTATTTATCTGGCAACATTAATCTATAAAGTCTTGTCTAATCTGCAGGGAAGAAAATTCAAGGAATTTCTTTACTACATTATATGTCAAGTACTGTCACCAATTTGAAATTTCTTTGGCATTTTATGGTTACCACTATCGATTGTGAACATTACCCAACTTTCTCATACAATGCTATTAACCCATTTTAGAAATAACACAGAGAGTCAACCAGAATGCAAATATACATAGAGGTTTAAAGGATTTTTTTTTTAAGAATCTGGCGTACTGTGTACAGCAGACATGATCAATACTGTGAAAGCAAAATTGTGGTCATGAAGTTGACAAAAAATATTCACAATCATTCTGCTGAGCTCAAATTACACTTCTTATACTGAATATGGCTCATACTGAATATGAAATTTTCCCGTTCAGATACCATGTTCACAAGGTTTAAACAATTTAACCCCCGTTCACCTCAAATGACTTTTGACCTCTACTAAAAACAATAAGATCTGTCTTACTTATTGTGGTACACCTATACCAAACATAAGATCTCTTCAAGTTATCCTTCTTTAGATATCGTGTTTACAAGGTAGGCGTCATATACACACACATGCCGCACGCAATGCACATACACACAGCAGCATGAATGCTTGGTTACGATTAACATCAAAACCAAAAAACCTGTCCAATTGTTCTGTACAAAGCTGGAAACAAATCTTTCACAAATTTTCTTAACTTGCTGAAATTTACATTCATTAGTCATTGTCGTAAGGGTAGTTATTTCATTCCACAAACTAGCGGATTACATCCATTACTCTTCTCTAAGATACAGTAGTAGGCTATATTCATTTGTAGTGTATGTACTGGATTACAGCTAATTATGTTGCTCTGAAAACAGTCAGCAAAACAAAACCCAGACTCTGGTTGCAGAGGGCCCCTGGCTCCTATGAACCCTGTATTGCCTCTTTCATCGAAAAAAATCTTCCTGAAATAATTACTAAAATTTATCTATCGATAATAATCCATTTTAAGTACCAGGATCCTGTTTTATATTTCATCTGAGATATGTCACTGGAGTTCAACTGGTCTGAAAACTTGGATGAATGTCATATGTGTTATTTAACATAATTAAAGGTATTGACCCCAAATTACACTCAATACAGGAGACCTATATGTACAACATACTATTTTTTCACGTGAAGGTCAAAAGAAATCAAAAGCTTGTAAACAGGTCCATAGGAGTGCAAGAACCTTGCTAATCACATAAATTTGGCACTGTCAAACATTCACGAAAATACTGCATGCAGTGGGTTGCATGGACATCCTTCAACTACCCTCCCAGCTGACATAATAATTTTTTAGAATAATGGCTCATGACGGTCTGTGAATAATTGTTGATTTCTTGCCAAAAGGCCACGAATGTGATGGAAATGTTGTGTGTGTGTGTGTATTTGTGAACATGGTAAGACAACTGCTTGCAAACACAATTACTGAAAAGGTAAATATGACTATGAAATATATTCTGGGAAAGAAACCCTGATATAAGTTTGCATAATCAAACTCAATAATTAACAAATGACCCCAAACTTTGTCATTCTTTATCACAGCTACGTTGGATATGTGGCGAGAAAGTAACTTGGCAGCCATCGATTTCAACTATTACAGAAACCGTCCCAAAGAAAGATGGAGATGGGAATGATGAGTTATAGTGTTTCTGTCTATGCCCTCATGATATGTGGTGAATGGCATTAGATGTACAACCCATTTCAAATGATACCTTTTAGGCACACTTCTGACTCTCTTCACAACAGAACATTTACATTATTACCATAGATGCAAATTGGTGGTTTGTGGATTCATTTATGTCTTAAACCAGAGGTTAAATGCATAACTGAATTGAAACACTTTAAAGGTATTTACCTAGTACATGAACATACAGTTCTACACTCCTTTTGATGATGTTAATTGTTTCTAGGTAGTATTTCATAGTGAAAACAATCAAGATTTAATTGAAGCAGCCTTAGAGCTTTATATGTAGATATTTGTTAAATCTGATTATCTGGAGGTGCACAAAGGAATATGCAAATCACAACCACCTGTTATGATTTCTTTTCAGGGTCAAGGTGAAGTACTCCACAGCCACCAAACAATGGCATCCGGTACCTGTGAAAGAACCCAAAACCTATGGATACATTCTGCATGTCAGGAGAACATCGTGAAAGTTCTGGTAGTTAATCTATGTTCATTCAAACAGGCTGGAAAAACCCTACTTGATGAACCAAAAAATTTATACCAAGAGTGCCTACCGTCCAGGGGGGGGGGGGGCGGGGCGAGGTATGGATAGTTGCTTTGGAAGAAAAACTACACCATTTGCCACAACTACCTATCCTATATATTTCAAAGTTGTTCATGCATATGACACTGAGAAGTGTAGCCTCTATAGGTCAATATATAAAGGCCTACATATGTCAAAATAAAAATGTCTAGCATGTATTGTCTTTTCCTTAAACAATACCTGGTCCTTTCCGTACCGCCTCAACGAAAGTTATCTTACAATCCATCATATGCATTGAAAAACATAAATGTTTCTTAATTTGAATATGATTTTCTAAAATATGCCAATTTTAAATCCTGTGCAGTGACAATCCTCTGACAGAAACATGTTCCTTATGCACCAAACTACACAGGATGGGATTGCTACACGATTGTAACGTCCAGTTCTGACGGCTTTCCAGTAAATAAAGGACCTATATGCAGTGTACCTGTAGGTACTATTACATGACCTGTGTCCCAGTATCAGTATCTTTGGACCATTGCCAGATCCAAAGCTTCAGGTCCAT
This sequence comes from Apostichopus parvimensis, assembly GCA_000934455.1. Taxonomy (NCBI): domain Eukaryota; kingdom Metazoa; phylum Echinodermata; class Holothuroidea; order Aspidochirotida; family Stichopodidae; genus Apostichopus; species Apostichopus parvimensis. The sequence continues at coordinate 89,770 of KN885353.1, forward strand.
TATTAATGACCGAAAATGTACTTTTGTTTAATGTAGGAAGCAAACGTCTTGACATATGATCTGCTTGGTTCTCGAGTTCTAAATGAATGTTATAAAGGGCTCTTGCTACCCTAATCCCAAATATAACTTAGCATGTAAAACTAGCAAAATTATTGCAATCAGTATAATATTATTTAGCGATTATTGTCAGCCGATACTCATAGCTAGTACAGTAACTAGCTACAGTTCCTCTTGATTACAGTTCACACCTCTCTTTAAATGACTCCAATTCGTCATGAAGATAACGAAGAAAGGCCATGTTCGGGTATATCCGTAGACCTACTTTTATAGCCAAAAATTACTAGATACGACTTCATTTTACAATAGCGTATTAAAGCACTTGCACGCAATGATTGGATACAGCAACTTAATCTCTCCCACAACCGTGCATCAGTAATTACTACTTTGTATTCCTAACATGTGTTACAGGACATGAACAGTAGTTACTGTACGAGCCATGAGGATCGGTTGTTTTTGTATACTATTAAAGGGTGTGAAGACTCGCGCAAAAAGAAACGTCTAATGCCGGTAATCTGACCTAGTTTCGAATGAGGTGTAACAGAAGTGTTAGACACCACCATCGATCGCAGAAAATACACACACACAGCTTGCTTCCATCGGTAATTAGACACTAGTGTATAGTCAGTACATACAGCTGCGGTCAATACCCACAGCACAGTGTACAACAATACAGCGATGGACATCTCAGGTCCAGCTAAAGATAACTGTATAACTGTCATTACTGTACTGTCTGCATTTTGCAGCGACACGAACAAAACGTCACTTGCAAGCAACAGAAAGTTAACTTTTTCAGATGGCCGCACGCTGTTTGGGGCGAGTCTTCAATGCCTTTAAGGTCTCTGCTGTGACATGTTTTAATGAATACTCCAGAGGCAACCTATGTACAATAATATTTAAAAAAAAAACTTTTTAAAATTAAATGTTTTTTAAAATTATGTGATTGGCCACTGTATGAAATTGTCATAAATAATAGAAGGGAGTTATTTTCTGTATGGCTAATGTAATGAATTTGCTCACAAAGACTCACATTGGTGTTACCATATATATACATTCTTAAAAGCTCACTAAATTATAAGATCACTTCTCCAAAATAAAATATGATTTATGGATATTGTTTGCAACATATGCCTACAAAAAATGTATGGCAAGTTGTTAATTCAAACACACCTTATTATCAGCCTTGTCGTTATTGTAAAATGTTCACAAAATAAAATAAATAAGGGGATTAGGGGGAGGCATTAAACCCAGTTCCCTCTCCCACAATGGATCCATCGCAAGGTTTCACAACAGAAAGAAAGTTTCAGTCAGATCTGGTCAGTCCAGCTCATTACACTGTTCCTGCAGTAGGCTATACTCTGACTAAAAGATGGTAGGAAAAATTGTGCCAATTATTAATGCCGGACTGGTTGCCGGGGGTAGTTGGTAAGCACCCCAGCCTTGGCCCCTGAATCATCAATTTGAAATTAAAAAGTAAAAATTTTGAACCGCTTGTCAGATCTCCTTTGTTTCTTTTTCACCTTTTTGTTTCTTATATTTTTCCATTTTGTAGCTAATATGGGCCTGCCCCATCCCCACCAACACCCCCTCTCCCCCACCCGAATCATCTGCTACTGTGTCACACTTTTGTCAAAAGCAGAATTATTGTTGATCTTTGGAGGGGAACGCATATCCCAAGGTGAAGAATATTACACCCATACATATGTCATATTGAATTACCACTATGCCTTACATCAGTGAAATAACTAAAAATATAAATCAGCATCACATCCTTTGCACTTGGCCGACCTGAAAATGTATGAATTTGTTTGCCCACAGTGCAGATGTGAACCTTCAATGTGTGTTAAACTTACCCACATGTCCGACACTACAAATTATAACAGGTCTTTCGAAGTAGTACATATAACAACTCCCTTTGCATTCTCCAATAACATAAACATCTAGGCCTATTGAGCATTCCACAGTCATTCTACTATGATTGAGGTGAAACAGTACCTTTCACTGCCTGAGTCCCCTCCCCCCCCCCCACACACACACAATGGTACAACACTTAATCAGAAAGTTGGAGAAAAATAGAGGGCGTCTGACATTAATTGCTTTGCTGGATTCATTGTGTAGCCCCTTTAAATATACACATATGACATGTTGCAAGGAATTACTAATTAAGTTTGTCTGGAAGTTAATTGTCTGCACTAAAATGTCGACCGGTGTATTGTAATGAAGCTTTATTACTTACATGACCAGTTGGTGTGTGTGGATCTGCAAGGATTTAAAGCACGTTGACATTAATACCAATGGCATATTTTCTTTTAAGTGATCTGTAGGTGGAGTCCCACTGATTGACAAAGGAGATTTAAGGATAAAAAATATATATCAAGTGTATTAATATTTTGTTTTAATAAAGGTGTGAATATTATAAGTTGCACAGCTACTTTAAGTGGGATTAATATCGCTTTAATATAATCACACACTAACTGATATCAACCTTGGTAATCTAAATTGTTCCCAGTAGTGATACACCGCATTCGCCAGTAGAGCCGTTGGTCACCCCTTGAACACACAGACAGACCTCTTAGTCAGATTGCTCTTGCAGTAAGGTCAAGAGCTCAAATTTTACCACGACGGCCATGGACGACGGTGCCCTTCCAACTGGCCTTGGTGCCTTTCGGAAATCTGATGTTATTACGGCCAAAATGCCTTGCCCTTTTTTCTCGGATGGCCGCCGTGCCCTTTTTGAGAAACAAACCTCAAGCAAACCCTGACAGCTAGGTCAACAGAACAAGACACATTTTTGAATGAACATCTTTCATTATTTCTTTCGAAAACCACAACTTCTTCTGACAAGAACCAAAATTTCTCCCAATCCTACAGATAATTGAATTCGTTTGAAAATAAATATATCATAACAATCGACCGCAAGGTACATGTTCTGCTGCATTAAAGCAGCCACCAGGACCTGAACAGAAATTGTTTCATGATGTTAATTCTTTATGGCCTTGTTGCCCTTCATTAAGATGCAGGTTAGCCTTGGTGCCTTACCTCATGGCCTTGGTGCTCTTTAAAATTTTGCCCCATTCAAGGCCAAAGTGGCCTTGCCCTAAAAATTGTGAAATTTGAGGCCTGCACTTCAGTAGCTGCAAACGTACCTTTTGGTAGGGAATATCTCAAACTTCTGTATGTGTACATTGAAATGCTTTCAAGTTCATTACAAAATGCAATGCCTTTAAGCAGGAAAATTGAAACATTTTGCGGACACTCGACCTGAACAGGATATCCTGAACATGGGTTGACCATGTAAAGTTTGTATCAATTGGGCATATATACCGGTAACAAGTCTCAATAAATTTATGTTTACAAACATGTTAAATTGTATGCATCAAATTCATATGAAATCATGATATGATAAAAAAAAAATTACTTACCTACATTTACAACCATCATGTTAGCAACCACTATACGTTTACCAAAGATCTCCTGCATTTTGCATTCAGATATGTTGACACTGCATTTTGCTAAAACAGCGACCACCTGCACTTTTCTGAAGAACTGCCTAGATCTATCACTGTGCTTTAAATTAGGTGTGGAAAACAAAATACAAGTATTCTTGAAATTGAAATGAATAGAAGAGGATCATAATCAGAGCTTACATAACATAAATTATAGGCCGACAGAACTTTCATTATTATTTTTTTTTAATATGAGTATTGTACTTGCAAGTCCTGGTGTGTTTGAAATTCTCGCCGGGGATACCCAAAGACCATGCGAAATCCACTTATAATTTTCAAGAGGTGATTCCCTTCAAACCATAGTTGTTCAGGCCACCTGTTTGATAGTTAAAGATTGATTAAGAATTATCCAGGTTAACAGCATAGTTGAATAGTCTTTCAAAAGTAAAGTTACTCTCCTGTCAACCGAGGTGGAATCTGCAGTTTGGCCCTCCAAATGTGGCCGGGACACCTCAAATGTTATATTTGAAGGGACTGGGGAAATCCTTCCCATGAAAAAAGGTTGACTTAGTGTGTTTGAGGAAAACTCGTCAAAAAGATCCCCAAATTTGTATGCACACATTTCGAAACACTGCTGATTATTCATGTCAACGGAGTATTTTGGATAGGCTGGAGCTTAATTGTCACTTACCCCACATTCCATCGCCTCTTCAACACTATGATGGCTGTGTTTGGCTCCATTTCAATGAGAGGTACAAGAGCATCTTCGTTGATCTCTGCTTCGTCCTCTTTATCCACAAGTACCACATCTTCTGCAATTTTACATTTCTTTTTGATGATAACAAAGATGAAAGAAAATATTTATATGCGGCCTAGTATTTGTAACAAACTTGTTTACGCCATTGTTTAGGTTTTAGCCATGCATATTAAGTATTAATATTATGGGTAGGCCTAGGGCAGTTAACGCTAATGTTGCCTGTAGAATTGTATGCCTATACCTTTGTAGGCAAACACCCCTACCGCAAGTACGTACTACTATACTAGCAGGGGCGTAGCCAGTATGTAGCATTGTAGGCCCGGGCCTACCCTTTTATTGGCCAAGTTATCTTTTTCTTAAAAACATCCATAATTCAAATCGATAAGCTTGCTGTACGAGTTTAAGGGTCTAGACAGGAAAAACTATTGAAAGAACGTAGCAAGAATATGGCTAAATTAGGTGACCTATTCTTCTGTCATCTAGGCTGTCATTTCTATCGCGTGCCGTTTCATTCAACACTCTACCCGCCGGTAAAGGCTAGGAACCTATCTTGTCAGTTTTTTAACATCTAGTTAAGAACCCGTTTACGCAGATAATATTTCAGTTGAGAACATTCCACAGTCAAATAAGCCTATCGTTCTGCGTTCTACAATGAATGAAGAGAGACTCAGCAGTTTGGCACTCATGCACATCCACAGAGACTTTGCAATTGACGTTGATGCTGTGCTGAAGAAATTTGTGTCAGATGGCAATCGTCGGATAGCTCTCGCCTTTTTTTACTCGGCTAACTAAAACATTTACTAGCTATAAAGTTGTATCAAAGACAATTACTGGCTATAGTTGTATCAAAGACATTTCTGGCCTATCTTTGTATCTACAAGTATCAGAAGTTGAAAAGTAAGACTACTCTGTATATGTACCTTGCTAATTTTAAATACATTATGTAGTATTGAATTACGTACTACTTTAACTCGTTTGTTTTTTGGGTTTAAAAGTGATATTGAAATTGAATGAGGTGTCTCAAGTTAGCAAGAGGCCAGGGAACCAGAATGAACACTCGGGAAGGGCCGTTTCCGGCCATCTGGGGGGTTTGTAAAACTAAAACCAAAAATGTTGTTGTATGCTCTGCGCTAACCGATGGTTGAGCTCCGCTCAGATAGTCGCGTGCATACAACTGAAAATCCTGGCTATCCCCTGAATATAGTGCTATTTCACTAGCTTTGTAGGCAAACACCTCTACCGTATGTACGTACTACTAGTACTAGTTCGCAATAAGTATAGGCCTAACATTAGGCCTAGTTAACGTTAGGCCTAACGTTAGGCCTAGTCCTGCCTTCCTCAATATGTATTGTTACTTAAACTATGGCCAAGCCTATATTAGGCAATAACTAGGCGCCGTACTACGGGCCTGGTCATATATAGCAAGGTGTAGTATCTTGATACTATTATGATATGTAGGCTGACAGAAGTCACGTACAACCGCCTCTCCGTATGATATCTTTTTATGAGAAGTTCTAAAATAAATGCCTACCGGTTTCAACTAAATCTCTGAATTCCCTGAACACCACAACTTTTCTTGTTTCATTTCGAACGAATAACCGGCATTTAGCAACCTTATTTCTCGTCTCGTCTCGTATCATAGTGGCCTATAATAATTACTGGTACTACTTTGGACCAATTAGGAGTGCCGGTTTCAATGACGTAATCTATTTGCACAGTTAGGAGATAAACATGGAAGGGGATTGGCTTTTTAGTTCTTTTGGATTTGCCGACACATATATACCCATATACGAAGTCACAGAACGTACAGGGGTTACTTTTCTAGCTTCCAACAGCTTAGTATGTATGGTTGACTGACTTCGATGTAAGACAAGACAGGAAAACATCCATAATAATGAGGTAAGGCACGCGACAGACGCGCTTGGCGGGAACTTCATTTTAGACTTTGGGAAGAGAAGCAGTGACTGATATATGCGGGCTGCTTTGCAGTGAATGTGAGTATAGAGGAATCTAAATAGAGTATTTTAATTAAGTTACTTTTCCTTTGTTCCGGCTGAGGAATGCAACCCATCTTAAAGAGATTGCTAATAATGTGCGTAACTGTAAAATAATTATAACACCATATGCATGTAAACAGAAGGCAATGATGTCAGATATTCTAAGTGCAACGTTGTTGGCCTTTACTTAATGGTAATGCTAATTGTAATCTGTATAAGCCTACAGCAAGTAAAGAGCTTACATCCAGGGATGTGTAGTCACATAGTCCAGCTCATGGGCGGCGATCATGGGGGGGGGGGGGG
>KN885354.1:3991-27799 GCA_000934455.1 Apostichopus parvimensis
GACATGCACACTTTAGAATAGAATAAAGGATGGACACTGAGACAAGAACAAAGGACATGAACTCTTAGAGAAGAACAAAGGATATGAACACTTTGAGAAGAACAAAGGACATGAACACTTTAGAATAGAACATAGGACATGGACAATAAGAGAAGAACAAAGAACATGAACTCTTTGAGAAGAACAAAAGACATGAACTCTTTGAGAAGAACAAATGACATGACCCTTAATGACAAATAAAAGATCATTAAAATCCACAGGACATGACCATTTAGAAAACAGCAAGGCCACAACTGCTAGCAAAAGACTAAAAGGACTTTACTTTATTACATCTGTTTACTACCGGTCTGGATTATTTATTACTCTCTGTTTCTGACAAACTTCTTTGTTTTGTTTTGTGGTTGACACAAAGATTTAAATTGATTTTTTACACTGGTTAACCTTTCAGGGGGTTCTGCACAACATCGACTAACAAACGAAGGTATCTACAATGATAAACATTGCAGCCTGAAAGACAATATTTATAACTTGAGCAATTTACATACTGATAAACATTCACTCTCAAGCCTGACTGTTTAACTTGATCAATTATAACATATTTGCATATATATTAGATACAAATTACAATAGGGTATAAGTGATTGTGTTTACCAGGTACCAGCAATACAAACATGGTAATTAGCTACTCATTTTGCACAATGTAATATAATCTATGGTTTTCTTTTGATACATCACCAAATCTTCAAGCGATGTTTACAACTCAAAAATTTGGGACACTTCATCCAAACTTTTACTAAAGAAACTTGAGAGGGAAACAAGAAAAAAGAGCAGCAGAAATGCGGGTGAATTTGCGTAAAAAACATTGAAGAAAAAATTTCACAAACTGACCAAACCAACTTCATGACCGACCTTCCCATTATCCATTACAGCTTCCTCCCATCAGAGGCCCCAGTAGCAGCTTTCCTTGTGTTCCTCTGAGCCATTGTTTTCCTTAAATTTTTCTTGTGTTCCTCTAGTCGTTCCCTCCTACAGGCTGGTGTGGTCCTCCTCTCGGTGGAATCACCATTCAGGGAACCCCTCCGACTGCTGTTTGCCGAGGATGGGAGTCCGCCACGGGTGGATCGAGGGGTGCTGGACCGCGGGGTGCTGGAGCTAGCTCTGCTTCTGTCACTCGTCTTTGAAACATCCGATCGGACACTCCTCTGACTTACGGAAGTCAGACTTTCCCTCGAACTGAAAATAGAAGAAGCACTTGATTATCATATGTGCAACGGACACTTCGTTATCACATGTAATGAACGCTTGATTATCATGTGGAATAGACACTTGCTTATTATAGATGCAAAAAACACTTTATTATTACATATAATGAACACTTGAATATCATGTGGAATAGACACTTGCTTATCATAGGTGCAACTGACACTTTATGATCACATGTAATGAACACTTGATTTTCATGTAGAATAGACACTTGCTTATCATATATGCAAGAAACACTTTATTAGAACATGGAATGAACACTGGATTACCATACATAACATACACCTGATTAGCATAATGGAAAAACACATACAAACAACAAGCACTTGATTATCATACACAATCAACACTGGATTACCATATATCACATATACTTGATTATCGTATCCAACTCAAAAGGTTAGTACAACAAATAATGGGGATAACTAAAGCAACATTGTACCCAAGCCATAATAACGACCTTAAGTTCTTCTTATTAATAACACTAACTGAAGCAACATTGTACCCAAGCCATAATAATAACCGTAAGTTCTTATCAATAATACTAACTGAAGCAACATTGTACCCCAGCCATAATAATAACACTAAGTTCTTCTTATTAATAACACTAACTTACAAGATGTTCAGAAATTCCACTGATGGTTTTCAGTTATTACGGTAACTTAACCAGGTAACTACAAAAATAGTAAACATATCCCATTGTATGTACTTACCTATTCAGGCAATCTCCACCGTCAGGCACTAATTTAAGAGCTCGATATAACTCTTGAGTAGATGGTGTTCTGTTACTGATTAGCTGGCTAGGTGTCACTATAGATGGGGTGTTACACTGAGACATACCTGAAGGTGTTCCTTTACTCTGAGGACCTGTAAGATAACACCAACATCAATGACAACATTTATAGTGTACTGCTGCCAGAAAGACAGATACAACTCCCTAACACAGCTTACAAAGGAAAGTAGGCAGATAGTTTAAACATCAAAACACTGTACACTAAAATATATGGTTAAATTAAACCCACAGAAATAACTGGTAATAAATAACAAATAGACTGGAGTATTTTCCATTAAGAGCACTTTTAAATATGAACCTCCCAAAATGAAAATTTACATTTTTACATCCTGGAGGTACAATGACCAAACTGGACAAAATGGTGGCCATTAACATGACTTATCTATTTTATCTTGCAGAACTTTTAACTCATGCAAATTTTGCGTGACAGACATATCATTGCATAAGGACGGACAGCTTTGCTCCTTTTAATCCTCACAACTTAAAAATGAATACTCCTGTCCTGTATTTCTCATTCTAATCCTCTAGTGTAACCATTTCCCATTCAACAAAAGAACCACATTCCTACAAAAAAAAAAACTATGAAGGAATATCACTAACATTCATAGCAAAGGAAGAATATGATAAAAGACATGGATGGTAGAGATATTACTGTTAGTATGGATAACAAAACAGTGTAAGGAATAGTTATATGTTGGCTCTTCTACACAGTAAAAGAAACTATACTCATGCTTTCTACATGTGATTGTCATGTTGCTTACATGACATAGTCATATGTGTTATACAGTCATGCATTTTACATGTGATAGTCATGCATTTTACATGTGATAGTCATGCAGTTTACATGTGATAGTCATGCATTTAACATGTGATAGTCATGCAGTTTACATGTGATAGCCATGCAGTTTACATGTGATAGTCATGCAATTCACATATGAGATTTACATTTCCTGTGGTCTTATGATGATACTCACTTATGGAAGTGTTGATTGATCTAGCTGGTCTCAGATGAGGTGACGACTGTGGACTGCTTGATAACATCTGTTGCTGGAGGAACGAAGACCTCTCTTCTTCAAATCTCTTCCTCTGTTGGAGTAAGGAAACGATATTTTAAATCTCTGTTACCGACCAATTTATTCGCATACTAAACACAACTTTTGTAAGTCATCATATGGAAGACCAGCAGGTTACACTACAGAGTGAATAGGTTATACCAATGGCTTGTTAAAGAGGTCAGAAGTCAGATTTGATTTAAATGTTTATCTTTAATACCTACATACAATTTTCTTCTTCAAAATTGGAATGAATTAACTACAGTTATTGGGATATTGATAGCTTCACATCCCCTTAGACAAAGTTGGAACCCTGTCCAATCCAAGGTCAAAACAATCAAGTTGAAAAATAAAGGAAAAGTAAAACACTTGCTCTCAATGTGCAAGTATGATATTACAACTGCTTGCTTCAAGTTCAATTATGGTTACAAACAGGCTTTATTTTTGGACCTGCATGACTTGAAAACAAAGTATAAACTGAAAGTAGGCCCTCCCACTAATATGAATAGTGCAGACTGGGAGGGATTCACAGGGATGAGCCTGGGGTAAAAAAAATCACGGAACTTTGCAAAATTTGTGGAATAGGCTCCAGTTTGAGTATGCTACAGTGTGTTAGGATAATAGTTTTTGTCCCCGAGGTAGAAAAGAAATCACGGATATTACGCGAATTCGCGGAAAAAGCTCATGCCTGGATTCAGAGCTTTCCATTTTCTAATATGCAAGACAGAACCATTTTGAAGCTAAACTGTGAAAGCTAAAGAAATGCAGGGCAAAACTTGCTACTAATTTTGAGATTCCCAAATATCTTTGTTACAGAAGTAACTGGACACCATATTCTACCCTTCAAAATATTCACACAGTGGTGTTTGCAACTTTTATATCAAACAGGAGTGACCAAACGGCAATATATGACTCGTGTAAACAGAATAATTTACCTCTTGGCCGAGCCTTACAGCTGCATCAGTAAAGTTTTTCCTTTCTCTATCAAACTTGACTTTCTGTTGTTGTAACCTCCTCTTCTCCTCTGCAAGCAGTTCTTTCTCTTCTAGAAACTGTGAATCTTTTATAAATTCGGAAAGGCTTCCATTCTGCGTTTCGTTGAACTAGAAGAGAGAATGAAATGAAACTGAAAGGTTTTCTATTGAATTGATTGACCACAAATAATGTCTAAAGAATGCTTGGGAAAGGATTGTCAACCACTGCAAAATAAATCAACGGACTCAACAGATTGATAACTCAATGAGAAATGTTACCTTTTGTAAACTTCCTTTCACCCCTCCACCCTACACCTCCCCCATCCCCAAATCACTTTTCATAAGTTGCAAAATAAGAAACAGAAAATAAATGTTCTATTGAATTTTCAATCAGTAGCCACATACTGAAGTAAACTCAATAAACTGCGTTGTATAATCAGGTAATATCCCTTCTTCAATTACATTTAATCTACCTCTACTCAATCACCCACACTACCCTTAACCCCACCCCAATCCCCACACAAACACCCTGAGCCCAACCTCCCACACTACCCTATTCTACCCTCACACAGCTGTCGTTCAACCCCCACACTACCCTCACCTCAACCCCTCAACCCCTCACCCCCTCACCCCAACCCCTCACCCCTAACCATAACCCTTCACCCCAACCCCTCAACCACTCACCCTCAACCCCTCACCTCAACCCCTCACCTCTCATCTCAACCCCTCACCCCTATCCCAACACATTTTGTTTCTAATTACCTGCATGGCATTCTCTTGTTGCTCTATGACATCTCTATATGACTTCAATTTGCCTTTCAGTTTCTGGATTTCTTTCTCCAAGGCTGCTTTGGTTTCCGATTCTCCGTACTGTAGTAATATTGCACTCCCGTCTTCCTCCCCCCTCGAGTCCACCGCCACGTTCTCTTTGTTCTCACGATTCTCCTTCTCTATCTGCTCGATGTGCTCCTTCAGTTTCTGACATTTCTGTCGTAGGCTGGACTCGATTCCTTCCCTCACCATCTCAAAAGGCATCTGGAAATGACCGGTGGAGAGTTCATCCACGGATGAACAGAGGGAGGTCGTCTCGCTGAAGTCACATGATTCAGATACCTGCTACACGATAATCGACAGAAAGGAGAAAACCTGTGAGAAGCCTTCATTTTCATTTTTTCATAATTATGAATAATTTACTTTGTACATCGCTGTAGGTCTATGTACATTTTTTTGTACTGGTTTGGATAATCATACCACATACATATTTGAAATGATTCACTTACATGAAATAAATCATTGAGGAGACATGTTCAGAAAAATTAATTTTTCTAAAATCTCTTCCCTTGAGAATGGTTGCAAGAGATGAATTTATGAATTTGGAAGTCACACTGTATACCAAGTATAATATGGTAGGGTTTATCACGAATCCTCTGGTAAATAGTGTGAATCAATTTCCCTCCATTTGTTTCATTGATCTTTCAAAACTTCTCTCTTTCTTGTTTTCATATGAAAATATTAAATATGAGCCATTCACACAACTAAGCAAATCCATAAATTTAAAAACAATTTTGGCTTTGTAAATGATTCAGCATATTATTTCCATCAAGAAAACTTGATTTGAGGATGAGTTTACAATTACTCCACCTTCAAAATTGTTTTGAAATTTCCAAAGGTAAAACCTGGACTGGAGACATGTGGAAGACAACCACAGACATGAGGAAACCAGATAAGATGCATAGACTCATACGAACTGATATCAACACCTTACATATCTCATTATTTTCACTAACATTAACACATGTTTTTGCATTTTGTTTTGCTCATACATATTCATAGAATTGCTCCTCCTGAATTACGCAAGAGAGCCACTTTAATCCTAGTCCACCATTATAAGCCTTGTTATGCAAGCTGAACATATTAGGTAATCACTTTAATTGTAATGCTTACATGTAACTCTGATGCCAAGAAATGTTTGCAAGAAATAAGGCAAATTTGGTAATGCTCATCACAGCTTTTGATATTACTGAGAAATATAATCAGAAGAAAATTCAAACCTTTTTTTATACCATAAATTATGCTGTGTGGTTGGTTGAAACTATTTTAGACATTGAATATATTTATTAGCATAATTGCATAAGTTGAATACCATTCTTGGCATATTACATTTCTGTTTTTAGTGTTTAATGGGCTCGTAACCTATTTATTCATCATTCTTGAATTTAGCCTCTGTCAGCCCTCAAAATTGTTTTACTACTTGTCTTAAATCATGTTTTGTGAACCGTAGAAGCATTCCATCTGGCTTTCAAAGCCAAATTATAAGTGCAAAGACTACACTCACGTCATAGCTTCAACATAGTCATAAACTCATAGGTACCACAATTAAACCCTATGCTGACACCCATCTCTCCCTCCTAACAAACCTCCGAACTACACAGACTTGTAGTTGTAATGTAGCACAGTTGCCTGTGCTCAGTACTCAAACTCCCTCAATGAAGTTTTATTGGTTACTTGTACCATTCCTTACTCAGGGGCTTTTTCTTTGCAAATCTAGTATAGATATCAATTCAAGATTAACTGCTAGAACATATAGCCTAGTACTCATGGTTTGGTACTCATACCAACCAAGATCACCCCTCTTTTAACTGGTACTTCAAGTCTGCCTACTAAATACCATATATTAAAGTGCAGTTATCATGAAATAAAACATGCTCAAGAGCACTGTACAAAAGAACCAATACCTGGAATATAAAATTACCAAACTTAAGAAAACCTAAAAGTAATAACAACAGCAATAAAAGTAAAAAATGATATAAGACAGGGTATAAACCACAATAAAGAACATAAAAATATAAATATAAATATACATAAAGATGGGCACACTAATGTGAATAAAACAACGAATAAGATTAATGCCCATACTCAAGCCTAAAAAGATAAAACAAACCATATATATGGTTTATTCTATGCCTACCAGCGTGTCCTGTTTTTCCGGTGACTGCCTGTTGAGGAGATCTACAAGTTCTTTCTGCATGCTACTGAGAGATTCTCTCAGTTCCTGGTTCTCCATCATCAGCTCCCTCTGCCTCTCCTCGTAGTTGGTGACGATCAACCGATACATCTCCTCCTCCTGTCTGAACAAAACAAACCATATATATGTCTTAGCGTGGTGGCCAATTGGCTAAGGCGTCTGACTCGTGATCCAAGGATTGCTGGTTCGATTCCTGCCTAGTTCATTACGTTGTGTCCTTGGGCAAGATGCTTTATCTCACTTGCCTCTCTCCACCCAGGGGTTAAATGGGTACCTGTGAGGTAACTTGTCATTGGGCGCAGTATATAACTGCTGCCGACCGGGGGGATTGTCTCTGGGACAGGTTATCATTGACCAGGGATAATATAACGTCTCTAAAGCGCTTTGAGACCTATCGCTGGTATAAAGCGCTATATAAAAAGCAAATATTATTATTATTCTAAATAGCTACAGTACACTTCATTAAATATGTAAAACGGGGTATAGGACACTTAGTGGGTCAGTCAGTGACATCGAACATTACCAGAATCCCCAAAACACCCCAGATTACTATGTTAACTGTTACCAGGTGACTAAATCTATTCAGTAGACTATCTTTGGAGTGCTGATCTTAGCCATTAATGGTGGTAGTCGTTGTACACAGCTATTAATGTTCACAAAAAAAAATTGTCCACATCAGGTACCCATGTATTCCCATACCAGCCAAAGTATTGTTATTACCTCAGTAAATTTTTACTTCACCAATTTTTTGTTTTCCCCTTCAATTACTTCTTTTTTAATGAACTTTCATTACAGAAATTTCCCTCTTGGAGAGCACTGACTCAGGTTTGACAAGTTTTGACTGATAAATAAAATACATCAAATCTATTCCAAATATTTAGACAGAAATCCAACAGGTGATAAGAACAGCAACAAGTGTAATATATCACAACATAGCCAATCAATCATTAATGGATTCAAAGGTAATTCTGATTGCAGCAACAACTTTCATGAAACTTTCATGTTAATAACATGCAAATTATATGCGAATTACACTCAGGCAAGCTTAAGCCACAAATTTTGCTATCTGTTTTCCCAGCAGTCAACAAAAAATTAGAAAACAAAAAATTTTGAATGTACCATTTGTTGATGTATAATTTACAGCAGAACACACTCAATTTTGAAATTAATTTGGTTAATATTGTTTGTTTTTTCTTTAAATTTATAAGTACCATAATGAGATTAATAGAGTTATGCAGTCTTAGAACTACTTACTTAAGGCCACTCTTTCCAGTTTTCCAGGTGCCCCTTTTGCCATCTGTTCTCTGAATTGAATTAAGAATGTCCATACCTAACAAAGAGAAATAGATATAAATAGTTATAAAGGGCATAACACATTTGACCAGTTATGATATCAGAGGAAAACCTATTAGATAGCCATTGCAATTTCTTGAGGTCAATTCTTAGCTTCTTGCTCAAAGTCATTGTGAATGAACCCAATACTTTACTTCCTGCAAAACTTAAATTCATCCCTAAGTTACTTAAAAAAAATTAAAAATAAGAAAACAAAAAAACTAAATAGTTTGCAAAATTTAACTGGTCTGGATGTTTCCAATGACCAGCTTACCTGTCTCCCTATAACATCTGCACCCTTGCTTTACTGTGCACAGAGTGAACTGATAACCGTGTTGACACTGTACACCCTTCCCAACCCAACACTACTGGATAATAATTCTCCTCCTCCTCCTTCTCCTCATTTCTACCTCTCAAAGTGTCTGGAAGTGATTTCTCTGTGTGGATGTCCTTAACTATTTTAACCTACTTTCTGTACAACTCAAGCCATCCAGAAGAGCAACAAAATATGAAATGTCCACAAGAGGTGCTACAAGTGCCACAAACACTGATGAATTTTCCAAATTTCAACAAACACTAAGCAGAGCTGAAAGGTTTCTTACAAATAAAGCACAACATTGTAATACTATGCAATTATTAACATATTAACATTCTCACTGGCACTCTACTAGGAAGATGAAAAACAGATATTATGAGGGCAGCAATGTCTTTTCAATGTCCCCAAACTCCCTGGTTTGGATATTTACATACTGCGATACTTATAATCGACTCTCATAGTCCGCTGTGCCATCTACCTGATCTACAAGATTGATATGAAATACTGTAGCACTGCACCTCCATGAGGTCAACACACACACTACTTGCTTCCTTCCAAACCTACTACGCAGGGTGACCTCAGATTTGTTACATCATTATCAACACAAATGACATAGGATGCGGCATTACCTCAAGTGGTTAAGGCAGTGGACTTGTGATCTAAGGATTACAGGTTCGAGCCCTGGCCAGATCATTGCTTTGTGTCCTTGAGCAAGGCACTTTATCTCCATTGCCTCTCTTCACCCAGGTGTATAAATGGGGACTTGCGAGGTAAATATAGTTGCATGCGCTTGTTTGTGGCTGCACCTTATGGGAATTCCCCTGGGGGACACGTGGCTGTGGTGCACTGTGGTGCCCCAGGAGAGACTGTTTGAATTGTGCACACTTTGGTGTGTAGGTGTGACAAGTTACCAATGACCAGGGTTAAGTACAGCCAGCGAGACTTTATTTGCAAGTTGCGCTATATTAGAACGGTTAATTATTATTAATTATTATTATTATTATTAATATTACCTATTCGTCTCTCATGATTCTTGTCCGTCATCAGCTGATGTACCCTCTCCTTTAATTTACTCAGCTCTCTCTCTTTCTTCTTCAGGTCGTGTCTGAATTGAGTATCTCGTCCCTTCATCAAGCTCTCCAGTTTCTTATTCTGAATAAAAAAACAGAAAAAAAACATGTTGATCAGCAAAGTTTCATTCATGGATCTATTTCAACTAAAAGTATCTATACAATGGCTGCAACGGTGAAACCGACATGTCATAACCTGTAAAATATTAAAAAACTAAATAACAGGCATATCAACAACAACATGGTACGATTCTTTGAGATACAGCAGCTAGGGACAATATATGTTAACACCATAGGATTCACCAGCTCACTGTAACTTAGGACTTGAAAGTGGAATGAGACTATTGAAATACTGTTGAAATGTGTACACTCTATGGATTTACATTTTTAGTGTATGTTTATACTAGCCTATCCTTTGTGAAACTGGTTATTATGCATTGGTGTAGTTACCTATAGTCTTCCTTTTTTTTTAGTATATATCATACTATCCTAGATCCTTTGTGAAACTGGTTATTATGCATTGGTATAGTTGCCTACAGTCTTGCATATTTAGTGTATACTATACTAGCCTATCCTTTGTGAAACTGGTTATTATGCATTGGCATAGTTGCCTATAGTATTGCATTTTTAGGGTATGTTATACTAGCCTATCCTTTGTGAAACTGGTTATTATGCATTGGTATAGTTGCCTATAGTCTTGCATTTTTGGTGTATATTTTAGTAGCCTATCCTTTGTGAAACTGATTATTATGCATTGGTGTAGTGGCCTGTAGTTTAAACTAGGCTTGTGATAAGAAGTTATTAGTTTTATTAATACTACTGTATGATGCTCATGTCTGTTGTGCACCGAGATATACAGGTATGTGCACGAGATATCCATAGCTCATAATAAATGATACTGTGCATTGCTAAAAATCAACCATGTGCAGTGCCAGGTGTTATGCTAGCGTGGGGTCAACTCTGGCAGTCTTATCTTTGAATGCCATGAATTACAAACTGATCGATACTTGCATGATTCAAAATTTGGACTCTACTCAGAGAAGATGTACCTGAATTGATCTTTTAAATGTTATTAATAATACTGCTTCTGGTCATTACTAACAATTCTAACATGTAGGAGATCTGATAGGATGTAAAGACCTGATTGGCAATGCTATATTATTTTCTTAATTTCTTGCATATCATTGAAAGACTTCTGAGAGCAATGAAGTAAAATACAAAAAGGGTTGAAATTTATGTAGAAACACAACCTAAGTTGTACTGAAATCGTACTCTTTACTTTCATCTCCCGATTCTTATACTATGACATACCTCTTCTTTGGCACTTTTTAATTTATTTTGAAGAGAACTGATTTGACTGGTCAGTTGCCTGC
The DNA here is from genome assembly GCA_000934455.1 of Apostichopus parvimensis. Classification (NCBI taxonomy): domain Eukaryota; kingdom Metazoa; phylum Echinodermata; class Holothuroidea; order Aspidochirotida; family Stichopodidae; genus Apostichopus; species Apostichopus parvimensis. The sequence goes on from KN885354.1 coordinate 15,190, forward strand.
ACTGTTCAGCCAATGAAACATTGTCTTTTTCAGCTTGGTCAAGTTTTTCTTTGGTTTGGGTATGTCTTGTTTGTATATGGCTGTAGTCACTGTTTACTTTCATATGTCTGTGGAAATAAAAGAGACCAAAAAGAACAGTATGAAACAAAGTTAAAATATTATTGCTTTACTATAAAACAGCACATCAAAACAAAAACAAATTGAAATGAAACAAGTCAGGCTATGTGTATCTGTCTATAATCATAGGCATAGGAGCCCAATTTGATTTGGGGGGGCTGTAACGACTTGTCCGAAAAATATAACCAAAATCTTTCGCGCGGTAAATGTGCATATCATATAGGCATGCATTACATTACATTGCGTGCCAGTAACATACAATCATTTGCCGTGTTATTACACTTCCATATTGGTTATAATTATTGGGGAAGTCGTTACAATAACAATGATCATAATAATATCAGTTTAACCATTGAAAAACACAGTGCAAATTATTTTTCTTTCAGTAGGTGCCCGAAAAATTATCAGCATATTGCCCAAATTTTCCCAAAACTCTTGACTTTGGGAATCATGAAAAACTTTTCTGGTCTTAAAAAGTAAATTAATCAATTATCATGACATATACTCATAATTTCTTTGACAGTCTCCAAGAACTCCAATTACAGCAGAAGTTGTTTATAGACTACTTCAATTCAGTTTTTTTTGGGGGGGGGGAATTCTTTTCTGTCTGACCCCAGCTACAGAATATGTGAAAACAATCTTCAATTAAATAAAAGCTTCTCTTGTTTCTCTGGCTTTGGTAAAATTCAATTCATAATTCCCAGATAATGTGTCCAACACACATTCCAATACTTGAGTTATATCTGAAAGTGGTGAGGATCAAAGTTGAACTATTTCAAACTTCAACAACACATCCAAAAACAAAAATATGTTTATGAAATTTCAATCACAGTCATTTTGGTATTAAAAGGGCAGTATTGTGCCATGAGCAGGATGCCAGTACAGGAAGAGAATATCACACATGTGCTTCATAAATTAATAAGTTAACCTTAAGTTTTGTCGGTTTCAATGGTTTTGGTAATAAACCAAATTATTAGAAGATTAATAATTTACTGTGTTTTGTTGCACATAGTTGAGAGAATTTGAACACAACAAACACTGCAAAACTAATCAAATGGCTAATACAACCATAACTAAAACCTATCATTAAATGCATGCACACACGTTGCACACATTGTAACTTCCAGTGTTAAAGAATGATCGCACATAAATAGTTCAAAACTCTAGAACAATTTATCTTGACAATTAATAAACTTTCTGATGAAATTAGTGAACTATTTGACAATGCAGCTTGTAAATACTATCAACTCCACTATTTTCCCCCCAAAAATGAGTTCTTTCATGTGACAGTTGTTGATGTAAGTAAAGGGGAGGGGTTCTTGCAAGGAGTTATGGTCTATGTGAATGGTTTATATTTTGCATAGCTCTATGTGTAGTTGATATCATGTAAATGGTTTATATTTTGCATATTAATATCATATAAATGGTTTATATTTTGCATATATAGTTAATACCATGTAAATGGTTAATATTTTGCACATATGTGTAGTTGGTATCATGTACTGTAAATGGTCAATATTTTGCATGTGTAGCTGGTCTTATGTAAATGGTCTATATTTTACATATATGGTTGGTATCATGTAAATGGTTCATATTTTGCATATATGTGTATTTAGTATCATGTAAATGGTTTATATTTTTCATATGTCAAGTAGGTATCATGTAAATGGTTTATAGTTTATATGTGTAGTTGGTCTGATGTAAATGGTTTATATTTTACATATATGGTTGGTATCATGTAAATGGTTTATATTTTGCATATACTTATGTGTATTTAGTATCATGTAAATTATTTATATTATGCATATATGTGTATTTAGTACCATGTAAATGGTTTATATTTTGCATATTTATTTATGTGTTTTTGGTATCATGTAAATGGTTTATATTTTGCATATGTGTAGTAGGTATCATGTAAATGGTTTATAGTTTACAAGTGTAGTTGGTGTGATGTAAATGGTTTATACTTTAAGTTTTACATCTATGGTTGGTATCATGTAAATGATTTATATTTTGCATATAGTGTGTATGTGGTACCATGTAAATGATTTATATTTGCATATATATTTATGTGTATTTAGTATCATGTAAATGGTTTATATTTTGCACACATATATTTACTGTATGTGTATTTGGTATCATGTAACCGTTATATTTTGCATATATTTATGTGTATTTAGTATCATGTAAATGATTTATATTTTGCAGTGTATGTGGTATCTTGTAAATGGTTATATTTGCATATATATTTATGAGTATTTAGTATCATATAAATGGTTTATATTTTGCACACATATATTTACTGTATGTGTATTTGGTATTATGAAATGGTTATATTGTGCATATATATGTGTATGTGGTATCATGTAAATGGTTTATATTTTGCATATATGTGTATGTGGTATCATGTAAATGGTTTATATTTTGCATATATATTTATGTGAATTTAGTGTCATATAAATGGTTTATATTTTGCATATGTGGTATCATGTAAATGGTTTATATTTTGCATATATATCTATGTGTATTTAGTATCATGTAAATGGTTATATTTTGTATTCTAACCTTGTTTCCTGCTCCTCCTGGTTCTTTAGATTTCTCTGGTGTCTCTGCATCAGTTCGTAACAACAGTTTGTCAGCTGGATGAGAACTTCACCGTGGTTGTTGTTCTCTGGAGAATCGGAATAAATGGACGGATATCCCAGAGATGTCATCTCCTGAAGATGTCAAAACCATGAAAAACAGACATATTTACTGTGATCGAGTGTTTTAAACACATACTGTACTGTATATACTTATAGATAGACATAGAGAGCTGGGAGTAATTGGGCAATTCCAGGCCAGAGGAGACAAATTCATCAAAACTAAAATTGAGCAACTGATATGCAAATTGGTATCAAATTGAAGCTAAAAGTGTGAATTTTTCAGATATGTGTTTTATTTCCCCATACTATTTACATAAAGTACCCAAAATTAGGGATTATGTGAAAATAGGCAATTTTAGAAAAAAAATCAACATTAAAATTAGCTTAAATTTAATCCCCACAAATCACTCCTGTAACATTAAAAGTGGTGACTTTAAATACTGATGGATAGTATGAGACTATGGCTAACTGTATCAAGCCACTTTAGGTGGTTTGCATGTTGTCATGCATCAGTGAACACACATAAATGTTGATTTGCTGAAAAAGTGTCACACTGTAACCGAAAAATGACATTTTTTCTTAATATTTCCAAAAATTGGAATTGAAATCAACTGATTGTTTTTCTCAAAATCAACTGTGTAGGCACTTATTAAATCCACATGATAGTTTAACTGTAGTAGCCTCTGGGTGGGAATAATGGGAAAATGAAATGTGTCACACTGTAACTTTTTGGTTACAGTGTGACATTTTTTTGGTAACAGTGTGACAGCAACAGTGTGTTTCTATAGGGGAAACCAGCATTCAATTTAGAACCTTTCCTCTATTACGTCTGTGACATGAAGTATACACCTGGGTCCCCATTAGGCTTGGTTGGCATGGTGATATTGATTTATTGAAAGCTCAGTCCTAGATAATTCTTGCAGCAATTATAGAGAATCACTAAAACTTCGCTATCATCCAGCAAGACGAGATCCAGAGTGCGCTTGGGCCCATTCACAAGTTACGCCGAAACGTGCCACTGGGACGAGCTGGTACGACGAGATGGGGGAACCCTCTCTACAAAAGGTCGGCCTCAAGTGACGACTCGGACGATGATATGTCGTCTAGAGCGCGCTTAAAGCTAACGGAATCGTCATCGACGTAGTTTTGCCCCATTGCCCTCTCATGGCCCATACACTTTCAGTTGCCACTTTGAACGTGAATGGCATGAGGGATCATCGCAAGCGCAGTCGCATTTTCCAATATTGTAAGTCAATGGAGGTCGACTGCGTTTGCCTGCAAGAAACACACATTTTGGAAGAAGATGTCCCTCAATGGGCTTATGAGTGGGGTGGTGGGCTGCATGCTTCGTTTGGTTCGTCTTCATCCTCTGGCACTGTCATCCTTCTGTCACCGAAACTGTTCACTGCATGTGCTAATTTTGATGCAAATGCTGTGCAGTCTTATGTCATGGTGAGCGATGACCTGGTGCATGGGAAGTTTGCCGTTGCCACATTCCTGGATAAGATCATCAACGATGTCATGATACAGTGCCCCAATCTGAAGTCACTGTCATTCTTCTCAGACGGAGCGGCCAGCCAGTTCAAACAACGGTATCTCTTTGATAACATCACCCACTTCCGAGAGACATATGGAGTTCAAACATCATGGAACTTTTTGCCACAAGCCATGGCAAGGGTGTGGTCGATGGGATTGGTGGTCAAGTAAAGCGGTTAGTGTGGAGAGCCATGAGAACCGGAGCATATGTGCATGATGCCGAGTCATTTGCGGAGGTAGCAGCAGCTAGGGCGAAGGCAATGAAAGTGATCTTTGTCCCTTCCCAACAAGTAGAGGATGCTAAGGAAGCTTTGGACAAGCAACCACCTGGACCATTGGACAACAGCGATGTACTTAACGGTGACAAATTACCCACCAGTAGTGATCATTCTGAGATCACTCCACATCAATCAAGCTCGGGGACTTTGTGTTGGTTCAGTATATGTATGGGAGCAAAGAAGACCTCTGGCAGATATGCCTATGTTGCCCAAGTTCAAGAAGAACATGTGGATGATGGTGTGGTAGAGTTTTGTGTCACCCACTCGCACAAATATGACAGCAAGGGATTGATCTTTGTTGCTAAGGATCGTACGGATAAGCATGGATGGGTAGCTTTTTCCCAAATCACAAGGAAATTGCCGTCACCCACAATGGATAACCGCGAGAGATACCACTTCCAGGCCAACTGAACAGATATCGTCCTGTCTTGAACGCATACAAACAATATGCAAGTGTAACCTGTAATTCCTAGTTCATGAGACCGTAATGGGATCACTTATAGACGTTATAATATCAGAATGATTTGCAGTACTGATTAAAATAAGTTTAATTAGATTAAAATTAATATCAAAATTAATGCTATTTTCAGGAAATTTGAAAGCTTCTAGTCAGATTATAACACTAGCAGTTCCTTCTTTATTGACAGATTTTCATTTTATCTTTCAATTTTATTAATACCTACTCACACTTGTTTCTAGGGAACATATAACTTGATGTTTCATGCTTTTGTGACATACATCTTGTGTTGCAACGTTTTGTCACACTGTAACCGTCACACTGTAACCGTGAATTGATATAGTAATGATATAATATTTCAGGTTTTAATGGTCAGTCTGTCAATTTGCTCATATCACATGAGAGTTAAGACTATGTTGGATAAAATGTATGTATTTCCAATTTGGGTACACTTTTAATTTCAGAGGGTTTTAAGGAAGGGTATTTGGGTGAAAAACCTAGGTATTTTTCATGTCACACTGTAACCGAAGCATATTTTTATTCATATTCAAAAATTGACATTGAAATCTCCAAAAAATTATGCATGTTTCAAAAGTTAATTGTTGCCCCTTTTGCACTGATAACCTATTCTGAAGATATCCATTCAATATTCTGAGAAAAACCAAATTGAAATAACTAAATGTGTATTTTTTGTCACACTGTAACCGCGGAATTGCCCTATTTAAGTTTTCAAACTTGCTGTAGCAGTTTTGAGGGTTCTGAATTTTGTCTCTTGTAGACTATTATCATTCCTGTTTACAAAACTGCTAAGAGTAAGTATGAATATTTATAAAAATGAAAATCATCCACTACACAATGAATTGACATCTCTATTGAAAACGACTAAAGTTTATCTAAGAAACAAGTCAATTACTCCCAAATACAGAATATGTGCTTACAAATATTCATTTGTATACCAAGCTGCTATATCCAAAATGGCAAAGTTTAACTTTTATTGTAATTTTAATATTCAGTAAATGTGTTTAAATATTTAATTTTCTAACAATATTCATATTTTAATTTTATGTTTAAATGAACTTTTTACTAATTCATCTTCAATTTTCGTAATGTACTTTTTGAATTTTTGATGTCCTTTTTATAAATATTTATATTTATACTGGAAATAAATAAACTAAAACTAAACTAAACATCTTTGCACTCGTACAGCAGTTTGATAATTTTGCATAGCATTGTAGCGATGCAATATCACATAAATTATTCCCTGGGGAGTTCCAATTAGTTCTCAATTTAGAACTGAAGCGATCAGTATGTATCCACTTAATTTTTTTATTTGGGGGGGGGTGGGGGGTCTGAGATGCATATTAATATGCAAAATAATTAAATATGCGTAATGCTAGGGAAGATGGAACAGTGCAATTAAAACAAGATGACATACCAGGTAAAAGATAAAGTGAAAACGACTAAAATTTTCTAAGTAAATTTGTGGTGAGATTAATCTCAACTGATGGACAATATTTACCTCACTGATATACGCAATACATTGAGCAAGGTTGTCTTTGTTGCAGAAAGAGGACTTTGCGGTCTGTTCCGGCGACATCTGAGTTGGTATGAAATACCTCGATGAAAATCCATGTGGGCTGACACCGTTGGTCATCAAGGAGCTTGTAGGGGTGCTAAAAGTCGCCATTGCCAATATTCTTGGGTTGACCAACTCCCAGAGGCAAGACTGAAATATGAGGCCAGAATATCGCACACTTCTAGTCAGTAGAAAGCTAGATCGATTGATGCCATATCAGACCTGGAACAAAAAAAATAGTACAAATATGAAATAACAATGATAGATATTGATCATTTTATCGTTACCTGAACAATGATCGTACCTTGGGCACATCCTACAAAATGGTTACTGGACATAGTAAGGAACGTGAGAATACATGTAAATTATGTAACATGAAGAAACAACATTTCAGTATCATGTTTTGTTGTAGCATGCAGCATGTAACATGATAGTACAAAATAAAGTACAATAGCATACAATAAAACATGTACTGTACAGTAAAGATCACTTGGTCTATTGTATAGAGCCTCTGTAGCAGGTGATGACACTTACACTGTTGTCATATACAGTGTGTTGTAGTTTTCTGTAGCACTTATTACCAATGAAGATTGTGTTACAGTTACAGTTTTATGATATTAATGGACAAGTACAGAAGCAAGTTCAAATCACTGGGTGGGTCTCTTTTTTACACAGTAGCAGGCCCTACAGTGGCAGGCCCCCTTAAGCAGGCCCTACTGTAACAGGCCTACTGTAGCAGGCCCCACTGTAGCAGGCACTACTGTAACAGGCCCTACTATAGCAGGTCCAACTATAGCAGGCCAACTATAGCAGGCCCTACTGTAACAGACCCACTATAGCAGGCCCTACTGTAATAGGCCCTACTGTAGCAGGCCCTACTGTAACATACCCTAATGTAGCAGGCCAACTGTAGCAGGCCCTACTGTAACAGGCCCAACTATAGCAGGCCCTACTGTAGCAGGCCAACTATAGCAGGCTCTACTGTAACAGACCCACTATAGCAGGCCCTACTGTAACATACCCTAATGTAGCAGGCCAACTGTAGCAGGCCAACTATAGCAGGCACTACTGTAACAGGCCCTACTATAGCAGGCACTACTGTAGCAGGCCCAACTATAGCAGGCACTACCATGGCAGGCCCGACTGTTACAGGCCCACTGTAGCAGGCGCTACTATAGCAGGCCCTACTATAGCAGACCCGACTGTAGCAGGCACTACCATGGCAGGCCCAACTATTGCAGGCACTACCATGGCAGGCCCGACTGTAACAGGCCCTACTGTAGCATGCCCCACTGAAGCAGTTAGTTATTACCACTGATTGTATTACAGTATAAAGTGCTGTATTATGTACCATGTTTTAACACTAACATGCATTTAATAATGTGCACACTGTACATCTCAGTATGCACTGACTATACCATAATTATTAAGATTCCATGGCTTGCTTCTCCTTTTGTGGTGATTAAATTTCATATGTTAATGAGTGGTTTCCATAGCCGACAGATTTGACTAATGTTGCTATGCAGGATGTGCCACCCTTGGCAGTGAAGCACACATTCATACAATACCTCCACGCAACGAGACATTTCCCTAGCAACTGACAAGTCTACACAGGTTAAGGGAACAATTATATAAAGAGATTTCATCATACAATACACCCACATGACTTAACACTATACCAATTGAAATTGTTAAATACAACTACTGTACTGTGTTGTGCTAAGTGCAGATGCAAGACAAGACTTGCAAAGACTGAAAAAAAAAAATTGTATCTAATTGTTAAAATCATTATGACATCAATAGAATAGAATCAAAAGATATTATTGAATCAAAAGATACCACCAAGCCTGTTGTAACCTTTACTTTAATGGAAATACTACAGACAGGGAGCTATTAGTGAAGCAGCTTCTACCTTATCTACTGCACCAGTGGCGGAGCGTCCATACAGTCAGAGGGGGCGGATGCCCCCCCTGACGGACTCAAATGGACTGCTGGCGCCCTTTTCAGCTTTTTACCACTTTTTACTTATTCGCGATTATTGACTTTTTTATTGCGCTCTCAAATACCTATTGACATTTGTCACATTTTGTTGGTGTAATTTTCTGACAAAATGGCGATGACACCTATTTATTCTTCGTTTATCTGCAAATTAGCAAGGCCCGGAAAGGGTCATTTCCGGCGATCTAGGGAGTATCTTTACTCAAAAAATTTCGGTACGCTCCGCACCAACCTGTGGTGGCGCTCCGCTTAGATAGTGTCGAAAGTGCCCCTACAGCCCATTCTTGCCCCCCTGACCAATACCCCTAGTTCTGCCACTGTACTGCACTCATGTTCAATATTAAAGTATGGCAGCTCCCTGGTAGAATAATTTACTTTGTAACATTAACGGTTGGGAAAAAACTATTTGCCCAAAAGGTTTGGGGGGAAAATGTTGGGAAAATGTTAGCAAAGTGGCAATAAAAATACTGGTTGAAGTAAAATATATGACAGACAATTCTTTAATATTCTTGAATATTTCAGCATAATACTGATCGATCTTTAAACTTGGTCTTCACGAAAGATGTCGGATCCAACTGAAGACAAGTATACTGTAGAATTGTTAAAGATCTAAGTTGTACTTAAATATCTAAAAGACATTACAGCCTAATACTTCATTGCATTTAGCAACCAAATGCATTGATGCATGAAGGCTATACAACTTATTGCCATTAGTCAAAACTACAAAATTTTTTTTTAAAATGATAAATTATACCAAAGCTCGCTGTGAGTCCATTACTGCAATCTGGAGACATACTGGAGACTTGATCAAGTTTAAATATGACATCATCAAGTAACAATGTGTTGCATGTTTTTCTTTCTTAATTACAATGTTAATTTTCTTTAATATAGATGGGGTTTGCAAATGCTGACTCTAAAATATTGAAGTTCTTATTTAACATGCACTCATGATGGCAGTGGTTTCAGTGTCAATAATTAAACATTTTACCTTGAATAAATGAAAAATAACAATAAACAGAGGGGAAAAGGGTTCCTATGACAACACAGATTTGACCCAAAATAACATATCCTGGGCAAGGGTTTTAAACTAGGATATATATCCCTTAAACTAGGATATCTCCCAAATGGAGCAAGATTTTTCTTAGCTGTTTTGGGAGATTTGTTCTTCACACAGAACTCTGTCAGATTTAAGCTAAAGCTGATAGTTTAGTTGGGTTTGTGTCCCCATTCATAAAGTACATTTTAAACAAGTGAGATTTCACATTTTCCAAAATAGATGAGATTAATTAATCTCAAATATTATTCTTGAATCTGCAGATAAAACGAGGCCGCAATGCCAAAACCGATGAATCGATCCCAAATCAACCTTTCTGGAGAAAACCAACTTAATATTTGAGCTCTCCTTTAATTTTTTTTTACATACAATAAACTTGCTCCTTTAAAATAAATTCAGGAGAAATGTAATTAAACAAGTAGCCTCCAAGCATACTGGTGCATGTTTGTAATTTTCTCAATCAGGAAACCCAGATACAATTAAACTTTGATAATGAAAGGTTGTTGATCATGTTGGCTTGACTATACCATACATATACATGCCAAGTACTGTATCAATTGCAAAATGATTTAATCTACATTTACTGTACATACATACATTTAATAAACTGTTGCAATGGGTTGCTTTCATTAAATGTTTAATAAACATTAGCAGGTAATGGAGAGGAAAAGTTTCTTTTTCAGGTATCAATCAGGGATATTAGGTAGTTTCTATGTATAATTATTTTAAATATATATATTAAATATATACAGTTAATATTAGCCTAGGCAAGGAATACTATACTTAACAACTATTTTATAATGGTAGGCAAAATGGCAAAAAATGCTACTGATTTTCAATATAGTATGAGAAATAACATTCATTGACAACAACAAACTTGCTTCACAAAAATGTGTAGTGTACACTAAATTATTCCTTGATATGCTTAATTATACAGTATACACAATTAAAAAAAAAATGAATTTAACCTTATCTTCATGTTTGAAGCAAATAGGGTGATTACAACGGGGTAATGTGGGCCAAAGAATGCATTGAAAAAAAAATATTAAAAAAATATATTTATAGGGTTGTTCTATTCTTCTTACAGTACTACTGTAAGTACCTAAACTCATCGCTTTTCTGAAAACTGTGTAATGAACTAACAGTATCATTATCACTGTCACTGATTTATTATTATTTATTTTTCATTTAGATCTACTGGGTACATAATTATGTGTGAAAATGGCTATTTATTGGGCTTATTGTGATGTTTGTAATTGATGAAAACATTAAATAAAAAAAAAACCTAATCAACCATGTACATGGAATAGTTACTATTTGATTCGTTCACATATTGTTCCTAATATGCCTACATAATGCAATGATAAAAGGCCAACGTTATAACCAGTACTACTACTCACTCTACAAACGCACAGATTGGTTTTATCTTTAAAATACTTTCACACCTCCAGCTAGCCTAGTCATCAATTTTCTCTCCCACCTCCTTCTTACAGCTTTATGAGATTCATCAAAATAGCTTTAAGATCGACTCTGCCAAATTATGACAGTCTCACCCGTCTCATGGTCGATGAAGATATCTGTGAAATCAAACATCCTCTCATATTCTGGACATACCTTCACAGTCTCAAAATCGAGTTGAGTCAATTTGGGGGTAATTTAGCTAGTTGCTGTTATAAAGAGTGCCCCGGGGTGCCGCGGGTGATACAGAATGGGAGAAGTTTGCCGTGAGCTGTTCTTTTAATCGAGGCCTGCTCTTCAGAAAATGACTCACCGTCTCTCACACTCCATAATGTCTGCAGTTGACAATGTTGAGCGATCACAGACATTTATGTATCCATGCTCTGTTTCCATACATCCACTGTCGCCATGGATATAAACTGTGCTTTTAAGTACGTTCTTAACCTATCGAATAAAGCGAGCATTGTAGTAGATGATTGTACTGTAGCAATAACCATTTACATGTAAATCTCGGCACCCTTGAGACTCGAAGGTCAGTTATACTTGCATGACACAAAGTTAACGTCTTCTCACTTAATATCAAGCGAACTTTGCATTACATCTCCATATTCAATATAGATATGAAGAAAGAGAGCTGCGAGACGCAAAAAATCAATATAGAGTAGGAGCAGGGAAAACAGTTAACATGAATATATTATTTATTATGTACTATACATTATAAGGCATCTTAACGACCATGCGCAGTTACTGTTTCATGTGTCTGATGAGAGACTGCATTGTACACCGTGTACAGTACATACATGTACAAGTTTTACTGTTCAATTCATACTTTTGTATAATTTATTTTATGACAATTGGCATATCGGTGCATAGTAAAGTATGAGTGCAACAATATGAGTATGAATGAGTATGATTACAAGTACAATTCTTGTTAGTTGGAGTATGAGTAGCAAGGCTTTACTGTTATGTACTTAGTGTTACTGTTATGTACTTAGTGTTACTGTTACGTACTTAGTGTTACTGTTATGTACTTAGTGTTACTGTTATGTACTTAGTGTTACTGTTATGTACTTAGTGTTACTGTTATGTACTTAGTGTTACTGTTACGTACTTTAGTGTTACTGTTATGTACTAGTGTTACTGTTATGTACTTAGTGTTACTGTTACGTACTTAGTGTTACAGTTATGTACTTAGTGTTACTGTTATGTACTTAGTGTTACTGTTATTTACTTAGTGTTATCAGGGAGCTGCTACTCTAACGTTATGTACTTATGTACTGTTATGTACTTAGTGTTAAGGCCTTACTGTTATGAGTACCGAACTGTACTTACTCTAGCACTGGTCAGAATCCAGGCCTTGAGATCCAGGCTATTTACTAGCTAAATGCTACTGGATTTCACCATTAGCCAGTAGCAAAAGAAAAAGGCACAGTTGGTATTTCCTGCTGGCAGGGTTCGGTTTCTTCCGGAAGAAACCTATTTCTTCCGGGG
>KN885354.1:33243-57057 GCA_000934455.1 Apostichopus parvimensis
TTATGAATGCAAGTTATTTACTTTGCTCCTCCCTTACCTGTCTCCCACATCTGCACTTTCCCATCTACCTAACTACACGTTGGAACGTTTTAGCACTGCCCCCTCGCTCCCCGTGCACCACCCACTTACACCTCTTTGCTGAATGGGCAAAGAAGGGGTAAAAATTATGAATGCAAGTTTCATCAGTTTTCTACAGAAACTGAAAGAATGTATAAATATTCAACATGTAAGTTAAAGCAGCATTTTTCTGCAAGGGTCTTTGAGGGAAGGGGTTCATGGAAGGACTTTTAGAACACTTCACCATTTTTACCAGTCATGACCAGTTTTTCATTCAACCTTACCAACTTATGTAACAAGTTTTATGATAACTTCATCAAAAAGAGCTATAGACAGAGATTTATTTTCAGACCACAAGCTTCAATCACAAAATTTGACAACCTTATCAATCTATAACATAATACTGATCCGTGCTATAATGTAAATGTACATATTCAGTACTGCAGATAAGGAGACAAGCCATCAGGCATCTCTCCTATTTGCAAAATTACTTATTCACAGGGAAAACGTGCATAATCCCATCCTTCTTAGTTTAATCCATCCTTCTTTGGATTAATCATTTAAGTTTTAATACAAACAATTCAGGCAACTGTTTTCTATTCAGGAGATTTGAATTTGAGGGGGAAAGCACCTTATAATTAGATTCCAATGGCTGAGTCATTGCCTGCAAAGGGTAAGGAAAACAACACTTTGCTCAATTTGTCCCGAGGGAAAATGTACAAGCATTTTCTAGTCTTTAATAGTCAATTGGCTATTTCAGGGAGGTGCTGGATACTAATTGCCTTTAGTGTTCAAACGATTATGCATAACAGAAAATACCGATTACCGATTATTTTTTTCATAATCGTACCGATTCCGATTCCGATTATTTGAAAATGAGAAATATCCTGTTTATACGAAATCGGCAATAAAGTTTGACAGAAACAATTATTGTTGTGATTTTGCCCTGTTTCTATTTGCTTAGTTGTAATACAAGGCTCTAAGGTATCCTTTTGTATGTACCAAATAACCTCTGGAGTTTCTCGGAAAGAAAAAAAAAAAGTTTTTTTTTTTTTGAATTTCCAAAATACGGAAATATGACATCCTACCTAGTCAGCACTGTGCTAAGCGAATGGCCTAACCACCTCGATGTGAATGTCACCTGTTAATGGCTTGAAATGGGCTAAGAATAGTTACTCAAAATATCCATCTCAAAAAGTATCTCAGACAAACCATCCATCTTCAATCTTTACCAAAGTGTAAATTTTAATTACATATTGCCTTCATTCCGACATTATTTTGTACTTATTTTCAGTATTATACCGTTTATGAACAAATAGAAATGTTACGAACTTGAAGTTAAACATACCTATTCGTTACCTTTTTAACTCCATTCAGGTTCAATTAGTAAATGTAAGCTTAGGTCAATCAAACTGAAAAGCAAATTGTACCATCGTAACTTGTTTAAAATTACTCTAAAATGTAATACCAGATTGATGTAAAGAAATAATAACAACTAGAAACTACTCCAATATAAAATATAACATTCCCTCTATAAGACATAGCACATACAGTACCTTCCAAACAAATGCCGATTTCCAGCAAATTTTAAGTTGTAAACTAAGCTACGCATTTTTTTTTTTTTTGCAAACCGATGGTTAGGCTACATTTCCCATTGACTTAGTGTGGTTGTTAGGCTAACATGTGGTCGAAGATTGCACTTTCCATGGATATTTTTATTTTTATTTGCGACACAACTAGAGCGAATAAACAGATGGCAAGGTAAGATTTCCATGCAGTTGACTTAGTGTGAAGTAAGGCTACCATGTGGTCGGAGATTTGTGGGGATTTTAGGTTATTTTCGCTGGTACTGAAAATGCTTCTCGGACGGAGGCCGTAATGCCACGGGAACTTCCCGGTGATTTTGCGCGACCCTCCTGCACTGCTTCAAATTTGATGCGGGATGTGAGAACTGTTTGCGCGATTCGCGCTGCAACTGCAATTCCTAGCTAAAGCAAACGCATGTCACAATTAATTTTACACAGACACCTGATATAACGAGGGCGATTTTCTTATATTTTTTTTCTTTTTCGCACTCGTAATTGTGCTTTAGGAGGGCATTTTTAGCACTTGCGAGGGCGAATCGCCCGTCGTCCCCGCTTATTTCTGACCCTGTCCAGCACATTCGTTAATTCGCGGAATTGGTATTGCTGCCATGCTTACTGTGCCGAGAAATATGAAGTCACTAACCACGAGGGAAGCAAAATCGGCGACCCTGGCAGCCTAATTTGATGAAATTACATTGTGAAAGACGTTTAGAGGGTGTCTTTATTTTAATATTTCGTAGTTAAAGAACAAACCTAATACATCAGTTGATATTTTCAACTTCCACATGTTTTTGAATCATGATATTTTCACCTTCCATATGTTTTTGAATAATCGGTATGACATAACTGGTATTCCACGTAATTTTTACCGATTCCGATTATGTTCCGATTATGCAATAATCGGGCCGATTCCGATTCCGATTAGGTTAATCGTTTGAACACTAATTGCCTTGATCATGGATAGAGGTTGGACATACACCACTTAGGTGTATCCACTGCCTTTGTGATATTATAGTACATAACATGAAATAATTTAGTGTTCAAATTTTGTGTAGCAATTTTGAAGGATCTGAATTTGGTCTCATATTAATTTAAAGACTGTTTCCTATGTACAAAGACTGCTACACATCTTTGGCTTTATAAAGTAATTTGCCTTAGAATTTTACATAGATCTCTGTAATTTGCGATGTGATACCGGATAAATCATTCCCTGTGTAATATGATTTCAATGCTGAAACATGGCTATTGTCCATTCACAAACAAAATTATGAAAATTAGTTTCTACAATATACAACACCACCTCAATTTATTGTGAGGATACTGACATGTAGAGCATATATATACGGTAGGGGGAACTGGAAGACTTAGAAGTTAGAACTTAACGTGAGGGTTCCATTTCCATCGTTGAAATAACCCTGCAGGTGGTCTGCAGCTGCTATCACTGTCAACAATTACAAAGTACATACAGTAGCTACAAAAAAAGCATGGATAGTGGATAGTGCAACTTCTATATTCCAGATCTAAAGTTAAGTAGAAAATACATGTATCTTACTGGAAACAAAAACAAGCATCATTTAAAAGACATTACACTTAATATCATATTTGTAATGTGAATCAGAAGCATGTGTTGGTGGGTATTCAGTATTCTCTAAGTGCACACAGACTTGACAGTAATATAGCAAAATCTAATTTTTGAAAAATTTAACCACTTTTTAATGAAGAATATATGTTTTAGACTTACATATTATATTCATAATTTATATTTATTATCATTTCCTTGGTTATGCAAATTTGTATCACATAAATTGTATCACATTTGTATCACATATCTATACCATATCTATACCATAACGATCTAAATACTTTGGATGGTAGAATGAGAAGGAAGGGCGGTGACCGGAGGAGCCAGTCGTAGAGGGTGCACAGTGTTAAAAGGTTACCAAGACATTCTAGGCACGGTAGAATGAGGGTGCAAAGGTTGTGGGGAGACAGGTAAGTGAGGAACAAAGTAAATTATATTCATAATTTATATTTATTATCATTTCCTTGGTTATGCAAATTTATATCACATATCTTTACCAGTCAAAAATGCTGCCAAACAATTAAAAACAGCCTAAGTTGTTTTAAATAAACTGTGCCTGCATTTTATAAGATTTGATTCAAGTTTGATTTAGGTGAAATATTCTACTTTTTGTTTTTTGTCATGATAAAGAGAGAGTTTGTTTGGTTAACTTCCTTGAAGAGTGCCCTTGGCCATTAAGGAAGGGAAAAAACAATGACAGGTTCATATGATTCTGGGGAGAAGGGAAGGTGGGGGGGGGGAGAGATATACAGGATATGAGTTGATTTACAACAAAAAGTCAACTATATAAAGAAGAACTAAGTATTATGACATTTTCTTTTGTTAATTTAACTTTGGAAAAGAAGCAGTAAAAGTTGCATAGACCAATGCTGTTGAGAACTGAAATTTCAGCAATAAGGCTCAGCCTGTTGTAATCACTATGGCAACAACCTCAAAGTCACCATCATTTGCTAATGATTTTCTTTTCACACACAAAAAAAGAGAGAAAATCTGTATATAATTCACTGTGTTGATCTTTATGTTCTTTTTCATGCTTGTTAAGTTTCTCAAATGACTAACTTCATTTGTCAGTGTACAATGACTTTGCTCTTTACCAATGATCAATCATGTTTGATTAAACTTACAAGTGTGACTTTAAACAAGATGCTTTGTCTGTTTTTACCTCCATGGTCAGAGAGAGAGAGAGCTATACAAAGAAACCATTGATGATGAAGCTTGTTTGGTTTTCATCAGATACAATAGCTTTAATGATCTTCTTCTAGCAGACCATCTCAATAAAAAACATTAGTCTTTAGTAACCAATGGATCAAAATATTATCCTAAGCGTGGGAACACAATCACCTCATCCACTTAATGTCCTACGAGTACAGCGCATGGACAGGAATGTCGGGATACATGGGAGGATGTCAATAATTAACAGATGAAGAAATGAAGAGTGTAATTAAGACTTAATGAGAAGCTTTCACTTATCATACAGAAAGGGTACACAACATCTGATAATATTGCAATCGTCCCAGAAGCATCAGATATAGCTGATAGTCGAAAATGTGTCGTAAAAGATGTAACTGTAACATATTGTAATAATTGAGAGTATTTGCTCAGCTATTGTCATTGCTTTATACAGTGGCGGAGCGTCCATACAGTCAGGGGGGGCGGATGCCCCCCCTGACGGACTCAAATGGACTGCTGGCGCACTTTTCAGCTCTTTACCACTTTTTACTTATTCGCGATTATTGACTTTTTGATTGCGCTCTCATCTACCTATATTGACATTTGTCACATTTTGTTGGTGTAATTTGGCGATGACACCTACAGTATTTATTCTTCGTTTATCTGCAAATTAGCCCGGCCCGGAAAGGGTCATTTCTGGCGATCTAGGGAGTATCTTTACTCAAAAAATGGTGGCGCTCCACTTAGATAGTGTCGAAAGCGCCCCTACAGACCATTTTCACCCCTCCTGACCAATACCCTTAGCTCCGCCACTGGCTTTATAATTACGTTTTCTAGCCTGCTTTATTGTTAGTGTCTATGGACATGTTCAGTCAGTTAGTTATCTGTGTTTCTGGTCAGTGAATCTGACCAGTTTTAACTGTTAGCTTTCTGGGACTTGGTTTGTGGTCACATGACTTTGCCTATTCCCTAGTACAGTACTAAAACTAACAATACCTGCTAACATACATGCTAACATAGGGCCCCATTGGAAATGGGCCGATGTTCTGTTAGCCCAATGGGTTTAGCTCCTGTTACTCTTTTTGTTCTTTTCAATTCCGTCCTATTTGTCTATTATGTCTTTGTAATATTTTTGTATTTTGAACAATCTGAGTGCAAATAAAACAAACAAACAAACAAACATATGGGAGAGAGCACTGCTAACAGATGCTAACCTAGTACAGCTCACATATATGGAGAGCACAGCTAACATAGGAGGCTTGTGCAACCTCCACAGTTGTAAGGACAGAGTTTTAATCCCAGTATGCCATTCTGAGCTGAGAATCAGAACCTACCACTAGTCATTTGTAAATACTTTGTGCAGAGCATTTGATATGCTACAGTGAAGAAGATTTTCAATATATTAGTTCTGCAAATTGCAGAATTTTCTGTCTCAATCTTTCTCTATCTTTGAAGTCTCTAGTCTTCCGAACATCTTTAATTTCTGTAACCAAGAATATCCAGTAGACCCCGGGTTAACATTTCAGGCCCATACAATGAAGTGAGAATTTCTATGACAAGAACTAAGTCAGGGTTTTATCCATTTTTTCACAGAAATTTTGTGGCTTTATGTATTTTTGTAAGTTACAAATTTCATATTTTAACATTTTCACTTGGAATAAGAAATTGTTTCACAATAATGTTTTTTGGACAACGACAAACAAAATCAGCATAAATACAACTCCTGTCTGTACATTAATTCAGACCTACAGTGCATAACAGCATTTATGCACTAACTTATCTCGTTAGACATAGAAGACCATATAACACTGTACCAAACCATAAACCAGCTGCAAGGAACACATTTCTCCCACAATCAATCAAAAAGACAGCTGAATAAACTCTATCCAGTAATACTATCTAATAAAATGTAGAGAGCTACCTCACTTTACAAAGAGAGTTTTATCATGCAACAAATTTACTGAGCTGTATCCTTGACAACCACCATCAAACAGAGACAAATTTGGGGAACCTTTTTGGGATGAATAGTCACATAATGAAAGCTAATGTAACAAGTTTTGCATTGGAAGGGGTAGGGAAAGGGGGTAGGAAAAGGGGGTAGGGGTAGGAAAGGGGGTAGGGGTAGGAAAGAGGGTACTGGGGTAGGAAAGAGGATAGGGGTAGGAAAGGGGGTAGGGCAATGTGTGAGGAGAATGTGTGGTGGTACCCAGGATACACACTGGTATGTTCAAAGTCTGTGTAGTAGTTTTGAAAGCTCTGAACTTTGTCTCTCATGGAATGCTATACTTTCTATGTAAACAAAACAACTGCTATGAATTCATCTTTGCCCTTAGTATAGAAATTTTACCCACTTTGCGATGCAATACTGGATAAATGGTCCCTTGCACACAGTTAAGGGAGGGAAACTGGAAGCTTAATAAATGGCAGGTCTGTACTATACTTTGACAAAGGGGAATTTGAAGAGCAACAGTAGTAGAACCAAATGTACAACTTGAACAGGCAGAGTAAATCCTACAGAGTTCCTTTCAATAATGAAACTTCAGCAACAAAGTTAGGCATAGTATGATTTGTTATCTTACAGCTTTGAGGCACATAAAGCTGTGTACATAATGATATACTATGGCTTTGACCCACATTCAATGCTCTACAACTAAGTGTGGTGACCATGTAGCAGCTATCCCAATTCCAATGCTACTATATATAACCACATATAACTTCAATATATTCCCTTATGAAGCAGAACACAAACTGCTTCTTAAAATACAGTCTGCTTACTCCCACACTGTTGTCTCCATGGCATAAACAAAGATATTCAACTAAGAACAGCAGGCGTTGAATACATTACACCCAACGATCTGTAAAGTTACCGCTGAATTCATCAAAAACAGGCATATGTATGGTGTATACATTTCCCCCAGTTTCTAATGTTCTCAACAGGGAGTAGCATTCCACGATTTAAATTGATAACAACATGGTGCCCCGTCAAAGTCATTACCACAACTGCAGTAGCACATTATAAGGCTTTTGTATGAACTTAGCTAATTCAGAAACAATGAGACATCTTGTAACCACAACTGTAAACTGTATGTTTGGCATGTTTTCAATTTTGAAAATCTCTGTAAATCGCCAGGTGGATTTCAGCTCTTGGAAAGTTGATTGATCAGAGTCAATGAAAACTAAGAGTTCTGGGAAAAGGAAGGGTAAAGAAGGAGGGATAAAGAGGAGGGGTTAAGAGGGGTAGAAAGCAAGGGGAGGAGGGGTCACAGATTCTTCAAGTCCTGGGTGGGTACAGTAAGGTAGATTCTTTAACTCAATAGCAGTCCATGCTGTGCCATCTGAAAGATTCTTCCAATTGGATTTCAAGCAAATCTAAAGTAAGCAATATATGAGGTCACATGCAATGATTTGTTTATTATTATAATTTTTTTATTTTTTTTATTTTTTTTTTAGGATTGCTATTTTTGCTATTTATTTGCAGTTTAAAAAACCTAAGAAATTAAGTCTTATATTTTCAATATTTATTTATACATCTCGACTTGTATAGATAATTTTCAAAAGGGCAGAAAACATGGGATATCAAACAAAGGATCAAAGGAATCTTTGAAGTACATCAAAGGAATGTTGAAAGTCTTTGCAACAAGTGACTGAAGTACATACAATTTGTCAGACCTGTAAACAAGATTATTAGGCTTTACTGTAACATCCTCTTCAAGATAATATGGTGTTGATCAGTTTTCGGACCTTTTGTATTTAAGCCTAGTGAATAGAGCACAATGTGAATAGACTGTTGATACTGTTTGCTATCTTTCTTTGTGTTTTCTTAGTTTAATTGCAAAGCTAATTCCCATTCTAACTTTGATTGAGACGTTGTTTACCAACCACTCGAGTCAGAGCAACGTTAAATTCAACAAATAGGGAGTGACTGTACCTTAATGAATCTGTCAATTACTTTAAAAAGCCCAAAATAGCCAATCAACTGACCTAAAACAAAAACATAAAACCTGCAAATGGCCATTGAACAGAGATTTCCTTTAACAGAGACACAGACCCAACTATCAACTTTAACTAAATATGATAGAGAAATTTGTCATGAACAACTCTGCCAAAACAGCTAAGAAACATTTTGCTCTTGTGGTAGGTTTTCTAGCTTAAATGTGGTGCCATGGGGACCTCAACTTTTTTTCATCTGTTATGTCATAGTGCCACTAGAATCTGACACTTTTTACTTTTGCATTGTTTTCTTATTTTCAAATTTACATACTTAACATATTTACAAAGACAAAAAATGATATGACCAAAAAGACTGGATCCCATTTTTCACTTTAAAACAATTCCTTTTAGGCTCAGGGATCACTTCATACATGAAAACCAGAAAGCAAACAGACTTTGATTGACAGTTACTTCCTTCCCAGTCTTAGCAGGTTTTGTATGAGAACAGTATCATTGCAAACAAGACTTTAAAATATTAACCATTTGTTCCATCAATGACTTCAAGTTATCAGCCAGCTTTTTCAACTAACGCAGACCTTAACTATCAAGTACAAAGTTCATCCAAGCTTTATTTGTGCTGTTATTAGGTTTATAGGGTTTTCAGAATTTTGAGTTCAAATGACCTTTGACTTACGCCTTTGTTATATTTTTTAATTTATTTATTCGTAACCACTTTTGAAAACAAACAACAATCCAGAAATTGAAATCTTATCTAACAGGATGTTCTTGCTAGAATCAGATCCGGGATACGGAGGAGGTGTGAATCATCATTACTTTACTTATTTTACAGGATTCCCAAGCTGCTATCCACGTCATGGTGGAGAAGTTAAACAACTTGAATGCCACTCCACAACTCCACCAGAAAAAAAACCTGTCTGAAAGGTGGTGTATTCTATAATTCTACCAGCCTATCACTGTTCAAATCAAAATCTTGATCAGACCTTCAAAGATCCAAAGCTTAGCATAGAAGTAAAGTAAGTTAGCAGTCCAAGTGCTCTAGCTGGTGTCACTTAATAGCTACAAACCAAATGGTTTCTTGTAACATTGCAAAATAGCTAAATTAACATTTGTGTTAGTACTTGCTGCAACTAAGCTAAAAATAGCCCATGATACACAGATTTTGCCACCAAGCTTGTGGGGCTCATGTGTGGTCATCATTGGCATTACTCTAAAACATTACTCTAAAAAGAAGCTACACTTCTGCATTTACTTCAACTTCAAGCACATAAATGACATTTATAACCATATTCTGCCGTAACTTCATACACA
Source organism: Apostichopus parvimensis (assembly GCA_000934455.1). Classification (NCBI taxonomy): domain Eukaryota; kingdom Metazoa; phylum Echinodermata; class Holothuroidea; order Aspidochirotida; family Stichopodidae; genus Apostichopus; species Apostichopus parvimensis. The sequence continues at coordinate 42,898 of KN885354.1, forward strand.
CATACTGCACACCTAGTCTGCAACGGTACGTTCATTGACAATGACGTGACGACCACTATTCACTAATAATGGAGTAATGGACTTGATCCATGTTTTTTTATAAATAAAATGAGACAATCATGATGAAACAAGGGGTATGGTACCCCTCAGGCCTTACTGTAGACAATGGATGCACCTATGGAGTATGGGATACTCGTGCCTGACTTAAGATTACTGGCCTAGTAAGCCCACTTTGGTCTACGAGAACGACTAGGCCACAGTTAGGTTTAGTTTACTCTTGGCAACAGGCGCTCTCAACGATGACCACACAGATATATCCTTGCCCTAGGCTACATATTTCTGTTGTCTAGCCTAATAACAGTTAGGCTGAAATCAGCTGAGATTCACTTCGTCTCGAAAGGTATGTTCAGACTAATGTCAACTCCAAAGTAATAAAGCATACTTACAAAACGAGAAAACTCCGGTGAAATATCTTCTGTGTGGAGTAACGACACAGTCGTGTTCTGTCGTGGTACTCGTTTTAAGTGAACCAAGCTTTACTTATCATTAACTAACCAGCAGCCCACAGCCTAGCAATGCATTAACACTGAAATGATTCCTCCTCTAAAATACTATGCCGAACAGTTGACAGTGCTGCAAGCAAAGGCTAAATAAGTTGTGTGCAGCTAGCTGCTACACAGTAGTTTTGCTACTTACTAACAGTATGCAGGAAGAGTATTAGCGAGGCCCAAATTTCGATGGCGCTCTTCAAAAATAGGGAATGTTAGTCATCAGACAACTCGTTGTGATCAAATTTTCCGCCACGAAAGCTGAATAGCGGTTAGAGGGCGATATGTGTGTATTCTTTCCCCATAGTTCTTGCCACAGAGCAAGGAAGTACTTCCGTAAGTACTCCAGAGTCGTGGCTTCTGCGTTTTGCAATTGTCGAAGTCCTGACATCCGAGGAACGATTGATGGCTTACGATCGAATTTGTCTTATTAAAACATGCGTAGGGTAAGGTATATATAATTACACAGGATTTCTACTCTTTTTTCTTTACCTTTTTCAACATTTTACTGCTAATTAACCCTAAGTTTACCTTCAGCTATGCTTCTTGTTTCTTGAACTTTCGACTCAAAAGAGTCCGAATCGTTTTTTTTTTTATATCGAAACTTCAACTTGCAAATCGAAAGTAATCTATGGCATTTCACATCAATATCATTCAACTGTTTATGTCGAAATTTCGACGAAATTGGTTTTCGAAATTTGCAGATGATTTTATTTCAGACTGTAGAAATTGTCTTGACAATATGATTTTATAATTTACCTTTGTATCGAAATTGTAATATTTTATATAAATTTAATAAATAAATAAATAAAATTAATAAATTTCACATAAATTGTTTGTAATTTTCAATGGATTAACAGGGTTATGTTAACGAACGAAAACTTGGATATCATGTGGTTGGCAGACGCTCATGTTGGTATACAATACAAATATGAGCTGGGATGTTTTATCGGAACCTACGAATCGTAAATGTCTATCAGCCCACAAATCTCCCCCCCCCGACCCAGAAAATGTTAACAAGATAGAAAATGAATAGATTTTTAAAATTAAAGAATGGCTTTACTTTCAGAATTTTAGTTTTGATATGCCATAGTGTAAGCAACAAAATGCAACATTGTTTGCGAGTATTATTTTTTCCGGTTTTCAAGGTACATCCAGTTGCAAAATATGTCATATCTTTGAAATACTCCTAGTATTAGGGTAAATTGCTGACAACCTTTTGTTCCAAGGTGCAGGTCTCTATGTTATTAGGTTAATTCATTAATCCATTGCTTTATTAATTCATATGGTTAGGTTTGTTTATAGTTTGAGCATTGCACAGGCCTACATAGGCCTATAATGATAAGTATCCGTTAACCAATTTCTAGTTTACCTTTCTAAACGTCTCTGATAATTTAAGTGTTATGGTGTAAGTCCTCCAGAAAAATAGGGTAGATACCTCAATTGCGATCAGCAGGTTCTCAAGTTAGTTTATTGTTCAATTTATTTATCGGGTATCCATATTTCGTAACACATGCACTTGCTATGAATGTCAAACTTTCTTCGGGTGAGGGAGATTTTAAAGGGTGTGAAGACTCGCGCAAAAAGAAAAGTCTAATGCCGGTAATCTGACCTAGTTTCAAATGAGGTGTAATAGAAGTGTTAGACACCACCATCGATCCCAAAAAATACACACACAACTTGCTACCGTCTGTAATTAGACACTAGTGTACAGTCAGTATACATACAGCTGCGGTCAATACCCACAGCACAGTATACAAACGATACAGCTATGGACATCTCAGGTCCAGCTAAAGATAACAAGGTTTCACGTTTCATTACTGTCTGCATTTTGTAGCGACACAAACAAAACGTCACTTGCAAGCAACAGAAAGTTAACTTTTTCAGATGGCCGCACGCGGTTTGGGGCGAGTCTTCAATGCCTTTAAATCATGAATCACAAATTATCACAAAGTTAATTATCGATGAGAGTGACTAGAATTTCCAGAGTGGTGGGTGGGGAAGGGGGGGGGGGGCTCGCTCACCTGAAAATCTAATAATCGTTTATTTACATTAAAATGTAATCGAAATTTGGTTTAATGAGTGTAACTCAGTTGCTTAGGCTATTACTTTTGGTGCACCTGGTTACAAACTAGAACATGCTTCTAGGCATGATCGAGATGGATGCGTTTGCCTGATACGTCGTGAATGACAATTTGAAGTCAACGTAATTATCAGATTTAGGTATGTTTCCAGAAGGTAATTTTGAGTCACTTTTTATCGAAACTATTACCAACCTCTTTTATATCTTATCGGTGTTATTTACTGCCCTCAAGGTTTCAATGTTATTGCATCTGATTCACTAGCCAAAGTATTTGCTGCTCTAAATGCTACAAACAAAGGTTGTTTCATTATGGGTGACTTTTTTGTAACTTAATGGATCGTTATGATGTCACTGCTTTTCAGTTCATGAATCTTGCTTATTTTGATGCTATTTTGCACCCCGTAATCTTCCTACCCGCGACTGACCCATACTTCAGCTACCCTTCTTGATATGGTCATGACCATAGGCGTAGGAGCCCAAATTTATTTGGGGGGGGGGGGGAGTAACGACTTGCCCGAATAATATACCAAAAATTATTCGCGCATTTTTAACATGTTAATGTGCATATCATGCATATAGGCATGTGTCAGTAATTACATCGCATGCCAATTACATACAATCAGTTGCCGTATTATTACCCTTCCATATTGGTTATGATATTTGGGGAAGTCATTACAATAATAATGATAATAATAATAAGAGTAATAATAAAACTAATAATGACAATAATAATAATCATAATGATAATAATAATAAGTTTAACCATTGAAAAACACATTGCAATTTATTTTTCTTTCAGTAGGTGCCCGACAAATTCTCAGCATATTGCCCAAATTTTCACAAAAATTATTTGGTTGGGAGGGGGGGGGGGGTGCAGCCCCCGCCTCCTACGCCTATATATGGTCATGACCAATGTAATGAACAAACCCTGCCTTCCTGGGTATACTAATTGACGATGCTTCTGACCATCTACCTGTTTTTGTACTCTCTTATGTTCATATTCCGAGTCGATGCAATTACAGAGACAAATCTGGCCGCCCACAGGAAAATCTTCTCTGACGACTCCACAAGTTTGAATCGATTATGTAAAGTGAACAATGGGTCGAAATCTATAGTAAGGACGACCCTAACGATGCCTATAATACCTTTTAAAAAAATCCTTCCCACATGTCAAGTATTGCCCAAAGTCTAATCTTACATCTAAACTTCGGCTGTTTTCAATACTTGTCATACCAAACAAAACTTGTATGAAAAGTAACTGAAACGTCGTACTCCCGAAAATTTTGGTGACCAAAAATCGTTTTCGTAATCGGTTAACATCAGTCACAAGATGTGCCAAAAGATGATATTATCAGGACTTATTTGAAAATTGTGATAAGGATGTGAAGAAAACATGGCGCTCTTTAAATACTATCCTGAACGGTGAGTCATCTGTTGACCATATCGAGGAAATTCGACATGGTAACGTAATACCAAATGCAGGTGACATAAACAATGCCTTTAAATACTTACTTTCTTCACTGATATTGGTCTCGAGGCTCAATGGAAATTTCAGGAAGTTAGCTCAGTTGTATACCCACAATTGCTATCTCGGAGATCTTGTGACCAACTCTTTATTCTTCCATCCAGTATTGAGGGATTTCTCAACAAATTTATGTCACTGAAAAACTCTTCTGCTGGTTATGATGAAATTTCAGCTTTCGTTGTTAAGTATGTTGCTAATGCTATCTGTAAGCCGTTATGTCATGTATTTTATCTATCATTAGACCAGGGCATTGTTCCTGCACGCAGTAAATTGCAAGTGTCATCCCTATATTTAAAAGTGAAGATAAGGAACTTGTCACAAAGTACAGACGTGTTTCAGTTCTTCCATGCCTGTCTTAGATATTGGAAAAAATAATATTTGCAAGATTATATAGTTTTCTAATGAGGCATAACAACTTCTATAATAACCAGTTCAGGTTTCTTCCTGGTCGTTCAACTTCTCATGCCCTAATCCAACTGACTGACATGATTATGAATGCATTTGATAAGAGACACTTTGTCTTGGGCACATTTCTGGATTTCAGTGTCTAAGGGCATTTGATACTCTTCATCATAATATTTTATTCAGCAAAATTGAACACTATGGAGTTAGAGGCAACATCTGAGAATGGTCTAAAAGCTTTCTCTTTGATAGACAGCAATTTGTTGCAATCAGAAATATAAATTCTCACTATTCTAGAGGATATCTACGCTTATAAGCTTTGCTATTAAAGCTTCTTGTGGGTTCTACCCTGTCTATCACCGTAAAATTATATGTACTGAAAATATGTGACAGAAACATAGTTTACTTATATACTATCAATTTGATTCCATCCCCATTTGTCTTTTCTCATATGCTTTCCTTAATCACATGCAGACAACATAATTCCAAACTTGTGAATGATACACTCTTTGAAATGAACCTTAATTTGTCTAGCTAAAGAACTATATTGTCTTGGAAACTTATTATTAAACAAATCTGGGAAAAATCACATCAAAATATTTGTTTAAGTGCATCAAGAAGTAAAAAAAGAAAGAAAAAAAAAACAAATACTATGAAAAGTTATGTTAACCATTCATATATATTTCAATTTTCAAATTTCATTGATAAATTTCTCTTTTAATATTGCATATTAAATTGCTTTTCAAATATTGCATTGTCAATTAATGTTTCTAAATTCACATATTTCTCATAATATTTACATTTCAAAAGTTTTCAAATTTCTGTTTCAATGATTAAGTAAGTAGAAGAAAAAGATAAAATCAATCACAGTCGTCTTTCCTGCCACAAGGGTTTGGCTTTCCTTTCTTTCGAGGTGAAGACAAATATAGAGACAGAGAGCGAGAGAGACAGAGAGGGGGAGAGAGAAGAGAAGAAAGAAATAAGTAAGAAAGAGTTGAAAGAAAAAGTCAACGAAGAATTGCAAGAATTGGAAAGGTTACACTTCCGAGCCCTACATGATGGGCAGGCTGTCGCCCCCCGTCAGAGTTAGACAACAAATTAGCTTTAAATAACTCTGCTTATGAATGACCAACTTTTTGAAAGACGGGACATGATATCTACCAGTATTGCCTGCAAACTTTTAAATAGTATTTTCCGAAATGTTTACCAGATTTCAATCAGTATTCAGTACATAAGAAAATGAAGTGAAATGGTTCGGGTGTGGCAGTAACATGCTTGTAATTAGTATGCAAATGAACGGCCATAATGACTTTAAATAACAGTTACTTTGCAGCATTTCATTCAACTGTTCCTTGCAATCATTTACTCAGGTTCAAGGCTTCTTAAAGGTAAGACTGTATAGTGACACCTACAATCAACATTACCCCCACCCCCCCCCCCCCCCCACTTCCCCCATCCCATAACACACAAATGCCACCTTAAAGTTTATTACAGCAATAGCAGATTAAGCCTTTATGGATTTCTAAATGGGAAATACAACATATCATACACATGTTAGAATAAAGTATAAAATAGCACCACTTACAAATATAGGAGAAAAAAATAGCTCAAACACTGAGTGCCTATTTTTTCCAGCAATTAAATTACCAATTTCTATGCAACAAATATTAAAGTTTATAGTCAGGCATAATAGAGTATGATGGAATAAGAAGCAATAAAATTATGTAATAAAAGTAATTAATGATGTAAGTGAAATTAAATTAAAACAAACTAGGTCTTATGATGTAAGTCAGTTCCACTCATCCCACATCATTTCATCAAAGTTGTCATCTTTGTTTTCCTGTGGTGGCCTCTCTACCACCATCTCTCAAATACTACACCAACAAAGTTTCCTTCAAATCCAAACTTAAAAACTTTTTGTTCGATCAATTTCTAACTCTTCCCAATTAGACTATTCCCTGTGTTGATAATCTGTATTGTTAGTGGTAAGCTTATTGGTTGTCATTGTTGTTATGTAACCATTCTTCTTCTTTCCTTTTCCTGTTTTTCTTGTTTTGCTTAATATGTCCAATCCCTCCATATATTTTAGACTGTACCTGGGGAACCATTGACACAAGCTTTGGGTAATTTTCTTAAGTCTCTCCTCTAACTTTTCAACTAAGTAGCAGAATAATACAGAATATATATATATATGCATTTTGTAAATTTCTAAGTTCAATGTTTCATTATATTTGCTAATGAAAAATTAACTTTTGTGAATATAACTCGAAATTACTGTACACATTTTATGAAAAGAATGAAATAAGGTTAACACAAACAAAACAAATCAATGTGAACGTTTCTTAACCACAATGGCCTTAAACTAGCTTTAAACACTATTTTTAGTGAACATGGTTACTAATACTTGGCCTAAGAGAATAAATACATTGTTGCTACCCAGCACTTGTAGTATACATACAGCATACTGCACTTTTTGACCTTTGACAGTCTCCCACAATATGATACATGGTAAACATATGTGCTATTGTGCACATTATGTATATAAACATTTGCTACTACAAGACAAAATGTCGCCATTTTGAACAAAGTACAAGCAAACAGAATGGAGTTTAGAGAAACCCACACGAATTCAGCTCTCTCATTGGTTGTTTGACTGCCTGTTATTGTACTTGCTGCAAATCACTTTGTTTCCACAAACGTTTTGCAATCATTTTGTAAAGACACTGCTTTTTTCCTCAATTTCGGGGCATATATAACCCCCTTAGGAATAAAATGCTTTAGGCTGCCTGTTATTGGTGAATGCACACTGTTGATTCCTTATTCATTTTTTTTTAATAACTTTTACACTAACCCTTGGTAGTAAATATCTCAGAGGGTGGGGGTGTCTTACATACATGAATTGTTTATTTTGACAAATACTCAGTGGTGTTTCATTTAATTATCTATTAAGCAGTACAAGCTGTTTTCATATCCATGTAGTCAAGATGAAGATTTCAATGAAAACTGCACAATCTATACAGCATGCTTTCTCATACAATTAAATTTAACAACACATCTATTGGTATCTATAAACACATTAATGTAAGACCTAATGCATTTTAGGACTGGAGTTTAAAACACAGGTTAACAGTTTCAAACTTTCCAATTTACTTTTGACATTTAAGAAGTTCAAGTTTGAAAGGATTTCCAAGAACAGGTACAGGTGTTACAACTAATTTCCTTGCTCACTGACTTGTAAATGAATGGGATTTAGATGTGAGATTATTATTACTGTTGTCTAATGGGCTCTCCATAATTCTTAGCCAAATGCAATTATTACCTTTTGGCTTTTCTTTACTGTTGTTTCCTGCTGTTGCTCTGTTGGTGCTGAGTCCTTTTGACTCTGGTTTGCTGCCGGTGCACTTGATGATAATAACTCGTTGTTCGTCTTGGATCTCGCCTGGAGAAAGAGGAATATGTGACAGGGTAATATATGAATACATGAATCAACAAACACTTCACTTAACAAAATTAAATGACTTTGACAAAGTTCTTGCAAAAGATCCATTTCTGGTCCATCATGAATAAACTTCACAGCTCGAAACAAAAGAAGGAGTAGTCAATTAGATCCGTCTTGTCCAGAATGGTAATTGCAAGCTACGCACCATTAAGAATGTTACCAGAATGCAAAAATGCATTGTGGTTTCTATGATGTAACATGAGCAATTTTCCTCATGAATCTGACATAATGTATAGTGAGGGTGTACATGTTTTCAAGGGTTTCACAATTTGACCTCTGATGACCCCAAATTACCTTTGATCTTCACTAAAACCCTTAGGCTTCATTAACTCAATGTGGTTCTTCTACACACTAAATTAGGGGTCATCCAAAGCTTCCAGTATTGAGATATCGTGATTACAAGGTTTTCACAACTTGACCCCTGGTGACCCCAAATGACCTTTTGCCCGCCACCAAAAACACTAGGCTTCTTTTACACAATGTGGTAGTCTTATACACCAAATATGAGGTCTGCCCATGTTTCCCTTCTTTAGATATCTTGTTTACGAAGTTTTCACAATTTGACCACTGGTGACCCCAAATGAACTTTGACCTCCACCAAAAACAGTAGGCTTCTTGTACTTCATGTGGTACTTCTACACACTAAGTATGAAGTTGGTCGGACCATCTCTTCTTGAGATATCGTGTTTACAAGGTTTTCACAATTTCACCACTGGTGACCCCAAATGACCTTTGCCTTCCACCAAAAACACTAGGCTTCTTTTACACAATGTGGTACTGCTACAGTCTTTCACTCCCAACACGTGTTAAGTGCAAATCTGAAAAATCTCCGCAAAAAATCATTGCCACGCTGCGAGTGAAGCAATATTGTCTCAAACACAACATACCTTTGCCCTTTTTCGCCTTGCCTTCCTCTTGAATGCCTTTGTGCAACCCGGAGGGAAATGATCTTCTTCAACGTTCTCTTCTAACTGTGTTGCTTGGTTTTCAGAGATAGTCTGCTTGTTTTTCATCCTGTCATCTCTGTCAGCTTTACCGTTACTTGCAGGAGGTTGGTCTGCTGGCAGGTTGGGTGAGGTCTTTGCACTGTTTGGTCCTTTTCCATTATCAGACTGCTTGGCATCATCAGATCCAACACCACTTTCTACCTCTGACTGATGAGCTGTCTTCCCTACTACTGCACCGTTACTTGCAGAAGATTGGAATTCTTGTTGAGTGGGTGAGGTCTTTGCACTGTTTGGTCCTTTTTTGTTATCAGACTGCTTGGCATTATCAGACTCAACACCACTTTCTTCCTCAGACTGATGAGCTGTCTTCCCTCCTACTGCACCGTTTCTTGCAGAAGGTTGGAATTCTTGCTGGGTGGGTGAGGTCTTTGTACTGTTTGGTCCTTTTCCGTTATCAGACTTCTTGGCATTATCAGACTCAACACCACTTTCTTCCTCTGACTGATGAGCTGTCTTCCCTCCTATTGCACCGTTACTTGCAGAAGGCTGGTCTTCTTGCTTGGTGGGTGAGGCCTATGTACAAAACAAACCAGTTCATAAGGAACTATGATCAAAGGATCCCTCATATTATCAATGGTTTTTTAAATAGTAAACAGCCTCATGCAGTCACCAACATGATGGTCAAGCCTGCCTAAAGCAAAACATCCTCCTCGAATTCCCTCGATCATAAATAATATGTTACTTGATACCATGATCTACCCAAAATACTGCCATTAGGGTTCATCCTTGAGCGCACCTAATAAGTGACCAGTCACCTGTTAGATTGTTAACACAAGTGCTCTAATGACCAGCACTACTTTCCTGTGTGTGAAAACATGTTTACTATTTAAAGCTAAACTTGCAAGTTTAACTTTAAATAGTACAGTGTGTTTAATCATGAATTTGTGCAGAGCGTTCAGTATTCGAGCATTACCAACTCGGGTAGATAATCAACTTCCCCTGTTTTTGGCCAAAAAGAGGGGACTCGGGTGGTATTTGCGATAGGCTGGGAAGATCCCAATGAATGAAAGTCAATTTGAACAACATTCTTAACCGCAAGGTCTTAAACTAGCTTTAAACACTATTTTAAGTGAACATGTTACAACTATATTATAGGCCTAATAGAATTACTGCATTGTTGCTACCCAGCAATTGTAGTCTACATACAGCATACTGCACATTTTGAGTGTCTCTCACAGTATAGTACATGGTAAACATATGTGCTATTGTGTACATTATGTATTTCAACATTTGCTACTACAAGACAAAAGGTCACCATTTTGAACAAGTAGGACAATCTGTTTTAATATCCATCCTGTCAAGTTGGAGATTGCATTGAAAACTGCACAATCTATTCAACCTGCTTTCTTGTACAATTAAATTTAACAAAAGGTCACCATTTTGAACAAGTAGGACAATCTGTTTTAATATCCATCCTGTCAAGTTGGAGATTGCATTGAAAACTGCACAATCTATACAACCTGCTTTCTTGTACAATTTAATTTAACAACATATCTATTGGTATCCATAAACACACTAACTTAAGACCTTAAGACAGTTTCAAACTTTCCAATTTACATGTGACATTTCAGAAGTTCAAGTTTGAAAGGATTTCCGAAAACAGGTACAGGTGTTACAACCAGTGGCGTAGCCAGGATTTTTTCAGTGGGGGGGCGCTGGGGGGGCTTGACCATTTCCTGGGAGGGCGTCTTGTTACTATCTAAGCGGAGCGCCACCATGAGTTGGCGCGCAGCGTACCGATTTTTTTAGCTAAAAAGGCCTCCTAGATCGTTGGAAATGACACTTCCCAGGCCTTGTAAGCTGCTCTAAAGTTTTCTCAACATCCTTTATTTTGAGATACCATGTCTTGATATGGTCATCAAATAGTTTAGTGAAATAGAAAAAAAAAACCAGTCTGGTAAGTTAATTTGAAATATCATGACATATCTTTTGTGAGTTTGACACCGGCATTGACATTTTTCGACAAATCTGCAAATTGCGCGTGGAAAATAAGGAAAGATTGACTGGGCTTTCAGCCAAGTAACATACTGAAATAACCGAATATATATGTCAAACTGACATCAAAGATTGCGTCTGAAATATTATTATTAGGGTGATTGACTCATAGGCGTAGGAGGCGGGGGGGGGGGGCTGCAGCCCCCAACCAAATATTTTTTTTGAAAATTCGGGCAATATGCTGAGAATTTTTCGGGCACCTACTGAAAGAAAAATCAATTGCAATGTGTTTTTGAATGGTTAAACTTATATTATCACTATTGTAACGACTTCCCCCAAAATTATAACAAAATGGAAGGGTAATAACACGGCAAATGATTGTTTGTAATTGGCCTGCGATGTAACAACCGATGCATGCCTATACGATAAGTACATTAACATGTTGAATGCGCGCTCAGCGCGCGAAAAACTTTTGGTTATATTTTTCGGGCAAGTCGTTACAGCACCCCCCCCCCCCAAAATCAAATTGGGCTCCTACGCCTATGGATAGACTGATTGGCCGGTAGTTCTCAGCGATAGTATGATCTCTTTTCTTGAAAATTGGGTTTTTTGAGCGATTTTAAGAGCACAGGGTACGTCCCAGAAGTGAAAACCCGATTGAATATGTAACAGAGTATCGAGGCAATGACGCGAGCAATGATGTGAGAAACCTGTATGATGTCAGCATTTTTTACCTTTTAACATCTTCTTTGACATTCCAGTACCTAGAAACCTCATAATGGAGATTCGAGACCATTCAGACCAATGATATATTTTCGCACATGTAATTTTTTTTCGACACCCAAATTCCCAGTGGGGGGGCGACTGGGGGGGCGACAAGCTTTCATGGGGGGCTGCAGCCCCCCACGCCCCTCCTTGGCTACACCACTGGTTACAAATAAGTAGTAGAATGGCCAAGTTGTATGGGCATTTTCTTGCTCACTGACTTATAAATGAACGGGATATAGATGTGAGATTATTATTACTGTTGTCTAATGGGCTTTCCATAATACTTACCCAAATGCAATAATTACCTTTTGGCATTTCATTATTGTTGTTACGTGCTGTTGCTCTGCTGGTGCTGAGTCCTTTTGACTCTGGTTTGCTGCCTGTGCACTTGATGATAATAACTCGTTGTTCCTCTTGGATCTCGCCTGGAGAAGGAGGAATATTTGACAAGGTAGTATATGAATACATGAATCAACAAACACTTCACTTCACAAAATTAAGTGACTTTGACAAAGTTTTTGCAAAAGATCCATTTCTGCTCCATCATGAATAAACTGTTACTCCTCTACACTGCCTATATAATTGAAGCAATCTTTTGCACAATGAAAATCTAAGGTTGGCAAGCAATCTTTCTTTCACTCCCAGAAACGTGTAAAGTGCAAATCTGAAAAATCTTCGCAAAAAATCATGGGCACGCTGCGAGTGAAGCAATCTTGTCTCAAACGTACACAACATACCTTTGCCCTTTTTCGCCTTGCCTTCCTCTTGAATGCCTTTGTGCAACCTGGAGGGAAATGATCTTCTTCCTCGTCTTCATCTAACTGTGTTGCTTGGTTTTCCGGGATAGTCTGTTTGTTTTTCATCAGATTGTTAACATTTGGTCTGAACGCCATGTACACACCACTTTCTTGCACAGACTGATCAGCTGTCTTTCCTCCTACTGCACCATTACTTGCGGAAAGCTGGACTTTTTGCTGGGTTGTTGAGGTCTTTGGTCCTATTCCCTTGTTAGACTCCTTGGCATTATCAGATCCAACACCACTTTCTTGCTCAGATTGATGAGCTGTCTTAACTTTTATTGAACCGTTACTGGCAGAAGGTTTGTCTTCTTGCTGGGTGGGTGAGGTATTTGCACTCTTTGGTCCATTTCCATTGTCAGACTTCTCGGCATCATCAGATCCAACACCACTTTCTTGCTCAGACTGATGAGCTGTCGTCTCCACTACTGCAACTTTACTTGTAGAAGGCTGGTCTTCTGGTAGGGTAGGTATGGTCTGTGCACTCTTTGGTCCTTTTCCATTGTCAGACTTTTCAGCATCATCAGATCCAACCCCACTTTCTTGCTCAGACTGATGAGCTGTCGTCTCCAATACTGCAATTTTACTTGTAGAAGGCTGGTCTTCTTGTAGGGTAGGTAAGGTCTGTGCACTCTTTGGTCCTTTTCCATTGTCAGACTTTTCGGCATCATCAGATCCAATGCCACTTTCTTGCTCAGACTGATAAGCTGTCGTCTCTCCTACTGCATATTTACTTGTAGAAGGCTGGTCTTCTTGCAGGGTAGGTAAGGTCTGTGAACTCTTTGGTCCTTTTCCATTGTCAGACTTCTTGGCATCATCAGATCCAACACCACTTCCTAGCTCAGACTGATGAGCTGTCATTACTCCCACTGCATTGTTAATTGCAGAAGGCTGGTGTTCTTCGTTGGTGAGTGAGGTCTGTGCACTCTTTGGTGCTTTTCCGTTGTCCGAATTCTCAGCATCATCAGATCCAACACCACTTTCTTGCTCAGACTGATGAGCTGTCGTCTCTCCTACTGCATATTTACTTGTAAAAGGCTGGTCTTCTTGCAGGGTAAGTAAGGTCTGTGCACTCTTTGGTCCTTTTCCATTGTCAGACCTCTTGGCATCATCAGATCCAACACCACTTCTTAGCTGAGACTGATGAGCTGTCATTACTCCTACTGCATTGTTAATTGCAGAAGGCTGGTCTTCTTCATTGGTGAATGAGGTCTGTGCACTCTTTGGTGCTTTTCCATTGTCAGACTTCTTGGCATCATCAGATCCAACACCACTTCCTAGGTCAGACTGATGAGCTGTCATTACTCCCACTGCATTGTTAATTGCAGAAGGCTGGTGTTCTTCATTGGTGAGTGAGGTCTGTGCACTCTTTGGTGTTTTTCCATTGTCAGACTCCTTGGCATCATCAGATCCAACGCCACTTCCTAGCTCAGACTGATGAGCTGTCATTACTCCCACTGCATTGTTGATTGCAGAAGGCTGGTGTTCTTCATTGGTGAGTGAGGTCTGTGCACTCTTTGGTGCTTTTCCATTGTCAGACTTCTTGGCATCATCAGATCCAACACCACTTTCTAGCTCAGACTGATGAGCTGTCAT
>KN885355.1:16925-27179 GCA_000934455.1 Apostichopus parvimensis
GGCTCTGTGTACGACAATCACACGAGCGCTCCAAAGTTCATGTCTGTACAGTTTACCATTGAACAGGATTTGCGTGTGCCGGGAACGCGTACAGTTGTACGCGAAATGCGATATAAAAATTGATATGTTGGGCATTTGGCGTGCCATAGGCGTCAACTATCCAGTGAGGGTTAGTAAGGGTTAGCTGTTGAGAACTACTCGTTCCAACATTACTTTGACGTTGTAATGTGTTGACAAGTCAATGGGGCAATACTTTTGAGTATGCTACCTGTATAAGCAGTGAAATCTTCCCAAACTTTCGTCTTAAATTTTTTTTAGCAGAAACTACTATGTTCAAACAAAATTTGTTCGCTACCCAATAAGAAAACTACCATTATGTGGAATTTTCCCAAAAATATCTATGATAACACAAAGAAACCATGTTCTTATCACCGTTGCCATGGAATTGCAAGCCGTGGGCACGGAATTCTAAAGGTGTATAAAACTTGACATTTACAAAATATGAATTTCTTCTGCAGTAACCATATATGTACACAAATGTATATGATATACCGGGTACCGTACGTTTATTAATAAGATAAGCAGATGGTTGACTCGGTCATTTTACAAGCCGATTCCCGCTCACGCAAGGTTGATGGACACAATTGACATGCAGGTCATATATCGTCAACCAACATCTTTCTTGACAGCATGCAATATTCTCGTCCGAACAAGTTTAAATCACCCATATTTGTATTCAAATCAATATGACATTCGACCTATATTATCGGTGTCTTCTCGCCTGGAAACAAGACCCCGTTGAGCGACCTTGACATGACATCTTAAAAGATCTTATCGTCTGTTCGTCCCTCTTTGTACGGATGACTTAATTAGGGGAGCGAGAGATAAACTGATAACGAAATAAGGAGATTTAAAAAAATACAGGTGCGCTCCATTTAGGTTCAAAGTAACCCCGTGAAATGGCGTATTGTCATATGTTTATACGTTGACGTATATTTATTTTTCTTCTCGTTAACAGTGTTTTCTTAACACCTACCATCATGACAATCTCCGTACTGTTCAGTTTTTAAAGTTCACGACATCCCCTGTCTGGTACTCTTCTTCTTGTGTTCGTTTCTGTTCATGTTTCCCTTATTATATACCGTAGCTTGTAAAAGCTCAAAAGCGTACCGAGGTTTACATTGCCATGTGGGACGCCGTGATTTATTTCAACGAAATCTCGCCTTAATATATAGATTCATAACTTAGAAGTTATGGGTGTTTAGCAGGGCTACACTGTGTTGTAAACTGATATTTTGCAAGGACCTCTCTTGAGTTTTTTTTTTTTTTGAAAAAAAAAACCATTTCCTACCAAGTTAGGGCGCATGGCAAGATATGAGCTGTGTTGTTGTTACCGAAAAGTACTCGACTTGATAAAGTCCTCGAGTACTCTTCTGCAAGTACTCGGTGCTCAAACATGATTTGAAGTTCTCGGGGTGTTACTCTAATCTGGCTTGTAATCCGGTACCCGGACTCGGATGTTTAAGTATAGGCCTACTCGACAGAACCGTATATCATACATTTAGCCTAATGTATAAACACGTGGTTGCAGGTTTAACATATCCATATAAAGATGAAGATAACATGAGCGGTGGAAATTTAATAAATAAGCAATATATAAACTGTCTAACAAGTAACAACCATGCATGTGTAGTGCGTACGTCAGTGAAAATCGCTTGCTACAGCTTTTGCATTCCAAAATCTGAATTTTTTTTTCTTGAGAATTTTTTCAAACTTTGGCGAGCAGTAATAAGTTTCTGTTAATTTCCTTCCATTCAATTGTCATATCATTTACTTACACTGAAAAGCAATCAGCAGTTATGGGCCTAAGCATATTACATGAATCGAACAAATCAAATAGTGTCGTACGAATGCGTCTCTACGGTACATCATCCATCAAAAGTCCTGAAAAGTCCTCTGATGAAAACATTCTCGGACAGTAAAAAGCAGTACTCGAACTGTGGTACTCGGTACTCGAAACCGCAAGTACTCGGGAGAACTTGGTACTCTGATGAAAGTAATCGACTGCAACACTGGTTAGTAGTGAATGTGTAGGGGTAGGCGTTGCAAGGTAAGTTTCTGAAACCCTTCTGATAAATCCGTTTTGAACTGAGAGTATGTATCTACCAATAAAGTAGGATAGCGGCCTCTCGCATCCGGTCATAGGCTTTAGTTACTTACAGTTCCACGAAATATCTAACCTAACACTGCGGGTGCAAGTGAGCTTCATTTACCCCGACCTCCTTATTTAGAAAGCGTTTGACAAAGAGATTTTCACAAGTTGACCCGTTAATCTGCAATAGTTCATTATGCGCTAAATAATGAAACCTTGCACAGATATAATGATGGCCCTTCTGAGAAATCGCGCTTTCAAAGATTTAGCACATGTAAATTATTTAATGGTCTCAGATAAAATTTGAACTCCACCGAAAACAATTAGGGACCTCTATCTCGCAATGAAAGATGGTATCTAAATAGTACACCATACGATACGATATGTCTCCGTAAGGCGCTTCAGCAATACTGCGCTGGTTTTGGCTTTTATGAGCTTATATAACACTACCACATTCATATTGTATTGGTGTTCAAGCATTGATTATACACTTATTTGTAAAACAGTGGAATGTGTATTAAAGATTAACTATATAGTCCAGTCACGTTGATGCGCGCCTCAGCTGCTTAAAGGGTCATTCTTCAAACATGACATGCGGTTCACAGATATGGCTATATGTAAACTGTACTGATAGCAGTGTTTTCTGATGGTCAACAAACATATCCAACTAAATTTTGCGTTTACGGTCATCTTTCAACGATGTACCTGTAATTACGGTGACAAATATGGAAATGCTATTTTGTATAGGAAACTTAAAAAATCGACAGAAATTCTTAGATGGTTCAGCTTAAAAGGGTCCGCAAGTTGTGATGACTTACGTGAGTGCGTTAATCATTAATGCGTTAACTTAGAATATTGTTATCTATATAAGTTTGGACACAAACATAACTGTTGACAGAGCGTACGGTTCGATCAGGTTAATAGCTTGATTATGTCAACTCAAGATTCTGTGGTTGCCATGTTGCCAATGAGCCAATCTACTTGTTTCTCTTCATAATGATTATACTTTTCGATAATAATTAATGTTGCAAGACGTATATGCTTAGATCAATAGATAACCATCCCTCTTTAAATCAATCAACCAATCGCATATAGCCTATATGTGTACTGTGATCCAACATCGTCATTTTCCCCACAAAAGAATCGTGAACGCTAGAAGGTCCCCAGTGGTCATTGACACGGATTACCGCGTCATGAAAAGGTGCAATGGTGTAACATGCACTGAGTTGACTTAAAAAGTTAAAAATACAAGAATAGTTTTGTTGTTGGTGTTATCTCCACACCTGCTGGACAGTTGAATAAGTGTCATACATGCGACCATTTTATGTATGCTCAACTATACATATAATCTTAAATACTTGATAGAGGTCATGGTCGTTTAGAAGGGGTGGTTTCATGTGTGTTTGGGTATCGGTGGGTAATGGTGATTGTTGATATAGGGGCAAGAGAGGGACAGGGAGAAGACTGTGATACTAGCTGACCTTTCGCTTCACCATGTACTAACCCTTTATGATTTTTAAGCGTCGGATTCCATAGTTGCTCCAGATAGCTGCTATTAAGAAGCTATCTATAGCTGGTCGCACGGCCACTTTTCAAACTGGAAACTAGTGTATTGCTGAACTTCAAAAACAGCACTTAGGGGCCTATGTAAAAGACACTTCGTGACATTATACGTTCGTGATCTGCACTGTAAAGACGTGCGTCTAAATCAGTCGATATCGACCTGTTATGTCGGGAAGGATGGTGATTTTTTTTAAGACATGCCTACTTGTATCTGGCTTTCTTATAATTGGAAAGTGGAAACTTTGTATTAAACCTGAAATATGTACTCTTTGATATAATGCCAACTTATATAGAAGTAGTAGTTGCCTGTTCACCTTACTATTCAGACATACAATTTTGTTGTCAGCATTGATAAAAAGATCCAACTGAAGTTAGTTTTAATTGCACCCCATTTGCATAAACTTGACTGCCACAAAATGGCTTAATAGGTGTTATCCATTGTTACGACACTGGTTTAGAAGATCGAAGCAACATGTTGTGGACTCTGTGGTTTTGAAAATAACACCTCTTTTGTAGGACTTAAATTTCCTGCCTTTTGTCTACCTTCTATTTCCTGAAGTTGTCGGGAGGGGGTGGGGGTCGATGGAGGGAGGATAATGCTTTACTGAACTTGAACTTGAACTAAACTTGCAAAGTCACTGCAACCTTTTCTATTTAAAGCATTACAATCCAAGAGGGATACATTTATGTTAAGCTCTGTTGCTACTGTAAGTTAGCACTAATCACTGAAATGTACTAAATCTTTAATCACAATTAAGCTGCAGTGTAAACTACTTCACATTTAAACTGATGTCTGTTCTATCCTTGACAAAGTTAGATTACAGTAAATACTGGCCACATCTCTGACTACAATATACAGTATATGCTAACAGATCGCTAACAGATATGCTAACAGATATGCTAACAGATCGCTTCTCGGCCTTTTGGCTAAGATCATGTGTAGTATCTGTTCCCTTTCGAGGGGAATGGTGATGCACACCCGACGATGATGACACAGTCACAGTCCCGATACAAGGGGACTGGGGTTGAGAGCGGATCAGTCGTTCGGTAGTTTGGTTTTCGTGCCCAGGTTCTTTCCTGGGCGGCTTTTTCTTAAAAAGTAGTATATGCTAACAACACAGAACACCAAGTTTCATACTTTAAATTTCAGTGAAGCTTATTATAATCAACTGTATTGAAAGGCCTCACAGCAGGTGTTATTAATTGCCATTTTGCTGGGGGTCTAGGGACCCCCCCCCCCCCCCCGCCAGAAAAATAACATTAACAATTTAGAACTGTAATGGCGCATTCCGAGGTAGCCTACGTGTGGACTAATAATTTAGGTTTGCATAGGTAGCCCTTAACGGAAGGTTTTGCTAGTAAATAATAACAAATTCAAAATTTACCTAACTGATGAAGGTATAGTGATGGCCGGAACGTTTGTGGAAGGGCCAGAGGCGAATGAGGGATTTAATAATGGAGGGGGATATCATGGGGTCATTGAAGCTGTCTCCTACATATGGGTTTGGGGAATCCTCCCCTGGAAAGAATTTAGACATCATGTGATGCATTTTGAGTCATATTTATGTTATAAGTTAGGTCTAAAGGTTTGATAATTAATAATTTGTGTGTGCATGATTGAGACACGGGGTAAGCGTACACTCGTAGTAGGGGTTCTATTCTACCACGGCAGAAACACTCAGCCCCCCCCCCCACCCACCCCCCTTTAAGGCAAGTAATCAAAAATGAGGTTTGTACAATACGAACGGGTCCGTCAACATTGAACTGACTTACGAAAAGAGAAAAAGCTGATTCCATTTTGGATGGCATACGGTAAGTCGCAACCAAAGTTACTCCATTCTATTCACCGGAAATGCAGTAACAGTGTATGAAGCCTGTTTTCAAAGTTTTATAGAGCGATGGATAAAAGTGTCCCTCGCCCATTCACACTTGTCTATCGCTGTAACAAAGACAGTCCCCGTATAGTCTCGAAACCGGTGAAACAAAATCGCAAACACACTTTTTAAGTAATGTCACTTCGCTGTCCAAACTCAGGTCAATAATTTTGGGCGATTATCATGTAATTTAGTAGAATTATCTCACCCCCCCCCCTCCCCTCCCACTCGTAAAGTGGTGTGCTCCCGTACCAAGTCACCCTTCCCCTCTCCATCTTCGCGCCAGACTGGCTGCGAATATTTTTTTCCCAAACTGAACTGACACTGAAATTATTTCCTCGATTCTGATTGGCTGGTCAAAACCGGAATGGTAGTCTGCGTTTATCAATGAATGTATGTGACACTGTGAGTGTTGATCATACCAATCCTCATAGGCCGCATCATGTCAAAAATACGTGTGTAGGCCTTATACAGGCTAAGTTAAAGTCTGTAGGCCTAAGTTTGCCTACATGTAGATAAAATGTGAGGCTTTCCAGTTATCTAGAGCTACTGTAAGGGCGGTATAGGGCCTATATTAGTGAATTTGAGATCTCGAACTAATACGAATACGTATATACGATTAATGCAGGCCTACTAAGTCACCATGTATAAGTCAGTATTGCGAATTTCGGAACACTGCGAATTTCGGACACTCCTAAGAAACGATGCACGATTTCACCATGACAACCTATAGCAGCAGCCAATTTCACGAAAAACTTCGAAGATACAGATACTTTCTCTCCAAAATGACCCGTGTGCAAGTAAATACTTACATATTTGTCAATAAAATGACGGAGATATATGAAGTCTGTTATAATTACTGAAAGAGCAACTGCGCCACCAATTTTATCACCAGCGCCACACTGTGGGAATGAGTGTCCGAATTTCGCAATACTCTAGCAAAGAAATACCAGTTCCACAATCACGAAGAATCTTCTTTTTTACAACGTGAAAACAGTTTGCAGGAAAGAAAGTTTGGCCGTGTATCTTAATATAACACACTTCTCCCACCATACCAAGTATATTTTCAGGTGATTTATACCAGAAGATATAGTTTTTGGGGTGATTTAAGGCTTAGGTGTCCGAAATTCGAAGTGCCCATGAACTTCTAATGGTGCCGGTAAACATCTGTGTTTCCGTACGTTTAGGTTGTAAGGCTATATACAACTAGTTAACAAGTCAAAAGACACAGACATATCGTCAAATGCCTTTATTGTGTACACTCACTGGCTGGCACACACTTGCTCGCCGTCTTCATGGCCACTGCATATTCGACTAGGCCTCGACTATCATGATTCATTGACTGAATACATTTTGAATTTATGATTATAAAAAGTATCGCAACTCCGAATGTACACAAACACCTCGTACATATGTACATTGGCTACATGTATACAATTACAAATGCACTGTTTTATTGTGTTGTATACTATACACAGTACAATAGCAATAGGCTACATTACATGTGATTTGTAGAGCGGAGTCAAGCGAGTAAACAAACGATCGAGGACTGCCTATAATCGGTGCAGTATTTGGGAATAGTTGCTTCATTGTGTTAAGAACACTATATACTTTCGTTCATATACCTACCAAAAGTTCTGGAAAGTTGCTAATGTGAATATCTTGAATTTGTTCGTGTGATCATACTGATATCGACAGATTATCGAGGGATTCATGTTGAATACTAAAGTATATCACGTGCTCACTGAGAGCCAATCAGAATCGAGGAAATAATTTCAGTGTCAGTTCAGTTTGGGAAAAAAATATTCGCAGACTGGCTTGTGTATTCGTCGCGTATTAAAAGGAATTATGCACGGTATCATCAATAGAGGAATATTGAAACTCTCAAATAGTTAGAGGGCCTGACGTTTTCGATCCTACACAGCTTTCAATCTTTTACTTTTGTTAACTTGTTAACAAAAGACATTCTTGTAAAACTTAAATATTTCAAAGGAGAAAAAACAAAATTCTTACCTTGCGCTAATGATAGCGGAGCGACAACGCTAAGGAGTAATAACGACAATGATATTACCCCAGCCGACGACCGACTCGACTGCCTTGTTGCCATCTTGGTATCACATCGACGACTGCCCTAATTGGCGGATATATGTACCACTTATAACATCGATCAGTGCACAAAGCACATGTGCAGGTCTGGACATGTGAGATTAGGATCTGTAGTGTAACAAAGGGTGGTCATAATGGAACCAACATGTGGATTCCCAGGGTTGCATTAAATTTCTTAGAACACTTGTAACTCGGTGACGCTTGGTAATATTTGAACTTCGAAGTGATTATCTGGTAGTAGGCTATATACACCCACGTTAAATCTAAGTAGGCCCGCCTCGAAAACAACATTAAAGGGACACATAAATGTCGATCGTTTAACAAGGAATGGTATCAATTTTTAACGGCTAGACTGGCTGGGGCAGCCACTAGTGAAGATTGCTTCCTTTCCTTACCCCTTGTAAGTAAAAAAAAACAGTACCCCTTAATTAAATGGTTCCCTTAAAGTAATTTTTGTTTACTTGAAGCAAAAAAACAAAAGCATTCAAATACTGGAATGCACCGCAGAGGTTCCAATTTCAGTCGGAGAGTGTTAAAGCAACATGGGGTTTGGCCTCCCCAATTCAAAGTTACATGTCCCACTTTTCCTAAGCTTGGGAGGTGGGGGAGCTTGGGGGAGAGCCAGGTCGGACGGTGCCAATTATGTCACCTATAATTAATTAAGGGAATGAGAATACATTGTTCTTTTGTATCCCTTGTTTACTATGCGCCCACTGACTCATCTCTCGTCACGGCCTACACATTGTCACAATCCAGAAGTCACTTTGGAGCGGGCTCGGAGTGCATCGCATTTGGGTGAAATTACGTTTACATTTTCCACTATACGTTGTGACTTTTGTAATAAAGTACGGTACTTCAAAACAGAGCTTCGCCCGATAGTTCCATGCTGTTGCTGCAGTACGTGCTACTCATGCCGTTATACGGGTTGTTTGCCTCAGGTAACCCCCCCCCTCCCCCTCCCCCTCCCCGTCCCAATACCGTCACAATACTGGTATTGGCGGTGTATGTTGCTTGCATAAGATACTATGCTATAGTTTTACTAGTTTGTAGAGTTATACCAAAGCGGAACATCCTGAGAAATTCCGTAGTTATTCACTTAACAAACATCAACATATATCGCGTATAGGTTGAACAGATCTCAGTATATATATATATAACTAATCGTAACCATAATCACGTAGTGGTCGTAATTACGGTTAATTACGGCTTGACGACAAATGGAGTTACATATGTCTATATAGGGTTTAAATAGTCTCAACAACCAAGCACATTATATGTACACTTCGTTTGAACATTTCTCACGTAACTCTGGTCTGAAATGGAATATGGCTGAGACAACACAGCATCTACTGTGACTCATATGACTTACCCCCCCCCCCACCAACTCCCTGCACCCCTTTACACTGTCAGTAGGCTTTCAACCTGTGCAACACTTCGGTTTTTCTATTTGTGGGACATCTTTGTCCGATGTCCTGGCAACTGTTTGATGAATTAGAGGAATCTTCGTATAGGTTGCTTTTATCAAAAGGGCACTTTCAACCACGTTATGAAATTGCAGACTCAAGATGATTACAAATAAATCGTTTCTGTTTGCAACGAATTTACCTGCTGAAGTCACCATGACTTTTGACTAGAAACTACATAGAGGCAACACAAGGGTTTCTGTTTTACCTCCATGCTATTGGTCTTGGCCAAGTCGTTTGTAATACTCTTTTTCTCGCGTGCAACTGTACATGCCTCAGAGTCCGTTTCTGCCTATACCACGCGTGTGCTCGCCCACTGTATTTTACATGGCAGGGGATCTGTAAGATACAAACGATAGCTTGGGAGAAATGCGCAAGATGGCCTAGTATGAATCGAAAGCGTTGCCGCGAGCGTTATCTGGGCAGTACAGCAAATAGATACTGGAAAATCACGGCTTTGTGAAAAGAAAGGAACACTAGGCTGTTCATACTAGGGTCTTAACAAGACTTGCAAACAATGAGAAAACTAACGCCAATTTTTCAACCAAAACAAGGTCTCTATTGTTGTGCTTTGTGTAAGGAGGTGTAACTCTTCCAAATTAGGCCTATAGTGTAAACCAGTAAATATATGCCTAAGTCACCATTTAGTAATCGGCAAGCCACGCACATGAGTTCTTTGTCCATTATGCAGAAGTCTACATGATCCTATTTCACGACTCGCCCTTATTTGTAGACACCATATAAAGTGGCTGAAGAATAATGAAGAGGTGATATAAATCCTTATAAAGAAGGTGTTTTTTCAGCAGTTGTTATGGTCCTTTCAGGAACTGTATCTGAGGTCCCTACTGGTATATGAACTATAGCCTTTTAGCAATTAATCACACAAGAATATCATTTCAATCAGTGGCGTAGGAAGGTACTTTTGAGTAGGGGGGCTGAAGACTGATGGCCGGCCTGGGGGAGGGGTCTAAGGGGATTGATTTTTTTTTGCATTTTCAGGTGGCCTCAGATGCAATTTGGTGCAATATAGCACACTTCAACACCCACTCCATTTTGTAAATAATTTTGCATTTTCACCTGGCCTTAGATGCAATTT
>KN885356.1:5800-16115 GCA_000934455.1 Apostichopus parvimensis
TGATCCGTATTTATTAAACTGTTCGAACCGCGCGTGAACATCATTTGTGTGAATTATTCTAAGGTCGAAAGATTCACATGTGAATAACGTCATCGCCAACAGTACACAGTGAACAAAAATGGTGGCGCTCGTCATCTTTGATTTGATTTAATTCCAACCCGTCAGCTAATGGAAATTAAAAGTACAAAAACAAAATCCAAAGTGAATTTTAGTAAGATAAAATCCAGTTTAAATGCCTGGTTAATGGTAAGTTGTGAATTAAACACATAATTATGCCTTTGGATATAAATGGCAGTTTTTTATTCGGGTAAGGAGGGACTCAAGATCGAGCAAAACAATATACTGTTAGCTAAAACTCGAGTGGACTCAATTCGACCAAACAATATTATGCAGCTTTGACTGTCCGTTGAAACGGGGGTGAACCCATATGTTGTATCATAAAGATTGAACATTGTGTGTTAGGGCCTACATGATTCCAACCACTCACACACCCACTCGACAAGCCTCACAAAGCCCCTACCATCCCTCCCATTCACCCTTGTTTCTCATCCATCTTACAGTAATCTATGCCGATAAAGACATTCTTGTTTAGAACATTGTAACACAGCTTTAGTACGCTGCCGGAATCATTCCTTGTTCTGTGTTGCTATACGTGCGCCTCCGCATTTGAAAATTTCGTTAGACATTACTAACAAACAGATCCTTGGGAGTGTATAGTTTTCTGGACGATCGCCATCTATTCAAAATCGCACGTACAAGTTTATCAGATGGGATGCTTTAGTAAGAACTGGAACTACTACCAGAAAGTCGATATGAAGTTAAACAAACGTCTTAGCCAATTTATGAAGCAAAACATTTTACGCCAGTGTTATTAAGCCAAAATCTTCAAAATTATAAGGATTAAACTTAATTATGAAAATAAAATGAGTCATAGAAGTTTTTACTCAGTTCATATAGCCTAGTGAATTTAAGGCCAGATTTTTTTTTCTCTTTCAACAATTATATACCAAACATTGGTAGAATTTTAATTGTTATTAAACCTTTCTCATTCTTGTTGTACTTCGAGCATTCCATGACAATGCGATCACGTGACTAGTTTGCATGCTTATTCTCACGAAGATATATTTGTCAACGTATACTGTGGCAGCTAAATAGCCTCACAGTACAAACAAAACGTTATACGTGCACACATAGAGATTCGAAACGAACGGTCGTGGTGGTATTGTTGATAATATGTGTTTATCTATTATAGTTTAAATAGTTATAAGCTGAATTACACATTGACTGACATTTGAATCAACGTATGCTTTTAGATTTTATCGAATCATAACCTTTCACATTGACATGAGAAATAATTTGCAAATCCACTGACAGAATTTGTGGTAGTGCACTTTCCAAAAAACTCTAAACGTTTGCGATAACAATGGCAGAGTTTGACCTATACTTATATAACAATGCAAAGTTTGAGCAGATTTCTCTATAAAACTTAATATTTCTTGGTGAATTTAACTCGCTTGTTTCGGAAGAACATCATCTCTGGATCACACGATTCAAGTTGTGTGTCTGCCAGCAGGGGCACAACCATGTATACATCTGCGGGATTTATCCCCCCCCCCCCCCGCCGCCACCCAAAAATTACAAAAGTATATAATACATAACGTAATGAAGATTCTTCAACATTCTTTCAAAAGTTGCAAACTATAGCACCATTTTGCTCGAATCTCCCTCCATTGAACCAAAATTCCTCAAAGTGGAAGGGTCACCCCTCCAATCCCATGTATGACTACCCCTCCCTCCCCCAGTACAAAGAAGGTGGGTGAGCTCCTGTTGTCCAGCCGTAAACTATTATCGGATAATCGAGGGAGGGGGTGCGAACGTTTTGTCTGTAAAATTCCAGTTTAGGCGAAACTTTATATGTGCATACTTCAATAGGAGACTAAACATAATCTCGACGCATGGTGATTAGATTCTTGGAGAGAGAACTGTTACAGAAGAATTCATGGAGCTGGGGGTAACAGAGGCAACCGTCAGAGGACATTCATGGAGCTGGGATAATAGAGGTAATAATCAGAGGACATTCATGGAGCTGAGGGTAATAGAGGTAATAATCAGAGGACATTCATGGAGCTGGGGGTAATAGAGGCAACAGTCGGAGGACATTCACGGAGCTGAGGGTAATAGAGGTAACAGTCTGAGGACATTTATTGAGCTGAGAGTAATAGAGGCAACAGTCAGAGGACATTCATTGAGCTGAGGGTAGTAGAGGTAACAGTCTGAGGACATTCATTGAGCTGAGGGTAGTAGAGGCAACAGTCAGAGGACATTCATGGAGCTGGGGGTAATAGAGGTAACAGTCAGAGGACATTAATGAAGCTGAGGGTAATAGAGGTAACAGTCAGAGGACATTAATGGAGCTGAGGGTAGTAGAGGTAACAGTGAGAGGACGTAAATGGAGCTGAGGGTAATATAGGTAACAGTCAGAGGACGTGAATGGAGCTGAGGGTAATAGAGGTAACAGTCAGAGGACATTAATGGAGCTGAGGGTAATATAGAGGCAACAGTCAGAGGAGAACCATGGAGCTGGGGGAAATAGTGGCAACAGTCAGAGGACATTCATGGAGCTGAGAGTAATAGAGGCAACAGTCAGAAGACATTCATGGAGCTGGGGGTAATATAGAGGCAACAGTCAGAAGACAAATATGGAGCTGGGGGAAATAGAGGCAACAGTCAGAAGACATTCATGGAGCTGGGGGAAATAGAGGCAACATTCAGAGGATTGGATTGTGTTATGCATGCAACGTATTAGTACGTTTGGCGGACGCTTGTAAAGAAGTACGTTTGTTGGAGGCTTCCAAACAGAATTCGCCTATAAAGAGACCATAAACACACTCTTGATGGATTTTGATTGGATTAATTTAAACAGGATCACGCCACTCTGTTCGAAACAATTCTGGAAAAGTGTAATAGCCTTTCACTTGGACGTTTTGTACCAAACAAAACCACACCCCCTACTTGCAACTAGTACAACTGTACTTGTATACAAACACGTGTCATTGTAGTTGTGAAGGTTAAAGTTAGTTGTTCATATTAAATGGAGGGGGCTTTGTTACTGCAACCCTTTTGAAGTTATTTCGGTCATGGAGAAGCCAGTTCTGCGTTTGGTCCTGTAACGTAGTCTACGTAGACCAAAGCTATATATTGTGTAATGTTTATAAACAATGCTCTACCTGCAATATAAACGAAGAAATGATTACCAAAACCATTAGAACCAAGCTGTCAACCACGGTGGCATAATAGAATCTATTATCAATCAGGAAAAGTGCCAAAATGCAGAAGGAAAACATCATTTTTATACGTTATCAATCAGGATCTTGTTTCTTTTGGCTTGCATGCTGAAGAGCATAAATGGAAGTACATGTGGTGCAAACATTGGGTCAACTGAGGCAATTTTAGACCCCTTTAGGCCTCCCAGTAGCAGCGTTCAAAAGGTGTTTACTACTGAGTGAAGGGTGTGTTTACAAGTGACTAACACTTCAGGCTCTGATAGCAAAAAAAATCTGCACGGTCATGATACGGAAAATTGATTGTGCCATGAAAGGCCAACTTGTCAGCTATTCGGTGATGGGTAGCGTTTAGCTATGGAGAACTTCTATCTAGACTTAAAGACCACATTACTTTTGTGTTTTAGTGTGTAAGTCAAAATTACGCCTGTTTCGGACGCTGATTGGTCAAATTGAACAACATGTTAACGTTTCTGTATCGTCGTCCTATAGTTAGCGAAAGTTTACGAAAATACGGTGGTTTGCACCGAATGCCTAATGGACGATTAATCTAACGAATACATGTAGGCCTATAGCCTATCATTGCGAATGTAACACCCTCCGGTCTATTAAAAATTGCCTAGTCGATTTCCTGGCCCTGGTTTATCATCACCCAAAACACGTAATATATGCCATACACGGCCATAGTATATAATGCCATGCCACAATAATAACGTTGCAAGTGTCTATGTTGCAAGAACTGAAGTCATTACAGATAACGCGGGATCGTTGCGGATAAATACGATTAACATTTGTTGCTTGCAACTGTCTGCAGGATGTTGTTAACTCAAATACGTTCAAATGTTACCTGTCTTGTTCAATTCGAGAAAAACAAGCCAAAGTAGAGAATTTCACGTATTGTTTTGAAGAAGAATGCTACTCAAGGAGATCTATTTTATTTACGTGTGCAGAATTAACTGTTCGCCGCAATAATTCTTTGCAATCTGAGTATGAATTTTTTCCTGCGTAGCCAGCCTGTGAATTTGAGATTGCTATGAAGAGTGTATGTTCAGCTGGCATTCACAGACCAGCCATGTAGATGATAGAGCGTGCTAGTAATCCCCCCAAAAATATGTTCACTAGCAAATCTGCTAAGTTACTGATTACTGTAACTTACTTCCAGCAAATCATAGTGAAGACTGGGAAGAATCTTATCGAAATGAACCATGACGTCATCAGGAACTGATAAATCCAAATCCTATGAGTAATCAAAGTACTTGATGGACATTTTAAAAAGCATTTTGTGTATCAAGATAGCTGCCTTGAATGAGCATGAATAGAAGCCATATAGTGACGTCACAATTGGCACATTATAATTCAATGATTCAGTCAAATACCGTACTTAAATAACATTTCGGGATATATATAAAATTTCGTTGACAGTGCGATGTTAACCTGATTCGTGTTTTTGGATATCTCTAGATGTTCACGCCGGTTCAGCTTGGCATCAAACGCTTATGTTATAAGTGTTATCGTGTCACCTTGTCGGTGTTACGTCACGGGAAGTATCCAAAGTTACTTTAGATTTGAATAGATACTATATACACGGTCTCGGTCAAACCATGGAGCTATTATAGCTCCATGGTTAAACGTTGAACAGCGATCGTTTGCTTACACTACGGTACCTCTTTTTTTTACTTTATTATGATTTGTGTAATGTTGCCCCAATTTCTTATTATATTTAGTTCATCTCTGATATTTTTTAGGCATTAGAAACTTGTTTTATTGAGTCTCCATGTCAATGTCAAGTACAGTAAAAGAGAACTTCTCACTTACGTTTATTTTGTCAGCTTAATTCAGTAACATGTGGTACGATGCTGTCCGTCCGTGTATATAGGTATATTCATCTAATTTTGAGCCAAGTATCACCCCGTGCGTCCACCTCCGCAACAATGCAACGTTCACTCATTTTTTCATCAGTCATCGCTTACTAAACATATATAACATAACTGTAACACACTGTGAGTAAGCATCCGGTCACCGGATAATCTTCAGTGCTTAAAAAGCTATCCAACAAGGGGAACACTAGACATTAATATTACGTTCTGATAAAGCTCGTTTCCGGGATGTCGGAGCCCATTTTACAAGGGAATCTGTGCAGTGGCTCCTGGTTTTTACAATGTTCGCCCCACCCTTTGACAATGGCAATTAATACGGTAGCTTGTTTGAGCCAGATTATGAACAAATT
This sequence comes from Apostichopus parvimensis, assembly GCA_000934455.1. Classification (NCBI taxonomy): domain Eukaryota; kingdom Metazoa; phylum Echinodermata; class Holothuroidea; order Aspidochirotida; family Stichopodidae; genus Apostichopus; species Apostichopus parvimensis. The sequence continues at coordinate 11,309 of KN885356.1, forward strand.
GTGACCCCCTCCCCCTCCCCCACCCCACTAAAGTTTGTAACTATTCAGATCTATGAATGTTCAAGCTTGTTTTGTGTTAGCTAGCTGTAACTCAAACACAAACCAAAGCCATTACAATCATTTATCATATCTTCAATGTTGAGCCTGATGCAAAAGTCTTTCCTAAAAATTGCCTAAGTTATTGCGACCTGTTAATATTGCGTCTAGTATTACAAAATGATGCACCTTTCAATAACGTACACATGCGGTTTTGTTATTCTGGAATGATCTGATGTAGAATTCCTTCTTACAAATTCTCTCAGTTATAACCAGCACCTTTATTACCAATGCGTCAGTTATTAAAAATGAAAAATGCCAAAATCTTATTACATAATGCCGCAACCCTTTTTCTGTTTATTCCAAATTATTCTGTTTATTACCAATGCGTCAGTTATTACAAAGTGCCACAACAGTTATTACGAATTGCGTCGGTTATTACAAAGTTACCATTATTTCACTTAATCTTCATCATCTTGGGACATTACTGATGAAGTTCAATGTATCTATAATAATCACATTCAGGCCCTATAGCAGAGTGCAGTGTATATATGGAAAGGTGTTCTGTTATCATCAATATAAGCAATGAGTACAAGTTAATACAATCGAAACACTACCACGATATGGGCCTGTACATTCGTGCTATACTATACTTACCGTTAAATGTGTACATCAACCGTTAGACTCTTTTACCTTGCTGTCGGTGGGTCTTCCTCTATATAAAATATAGGATGCAATCTCTAAAAGTGATATGAGAAGCAGTCAAATTGTTTTCTAACCCGTTTTGACCAACTTTCCCGCATTTATAAGGATTCCGCGAGCGCTATAACAAAGTATAAAGTTGCATTGACAAGCTGAAGCCGTGAAGTAGCTACTAAAAGACACGGACTTTGACCTTTACCCAGGTAAAGGGATATGACGTTAGTTGTCTTATCAATATACCAGGGAGCTGATAACTAGCAGACCGCCAGGGATCACTCATGCAGATCCATAAGATTACACATAATTAACAAATTTAAAACGAAATTATCACTTACCAGTTTGTCTAGCACAGCAATAATAAACTCCGGTCCACTGTGTCGGTCCGTTCTGAATGAACTTAATAGAAAATACAGGATCCATCTATAATATGATTAAAGTATATTGATATTCTTCACAAAATACGAAAAGTTTGCATAACGAAATAGACGAATGCGGTTCCATCAAAATAAACCGATAGCGGTCGGATAGGAACGTTTCCTAACTCGATGAGAATTATCCGCTCAAAAGTAATAATAAGGCGATTAATGTAGGCGATTAACGTCATTGGTAGCTCATCGTGTTGAGCGGTCGAATTCGAAAGTCGAAGAGGTGTAAAGTCCGAACTAGCGATACTACAAGGGTAATTGAGGGCGCTATCAATTGACGGAAACAGTAGTGGTATCAATTTACGCCGCTACACACACATATACACGCACACACATATAACTAAAATTCAGCCTAAAATTCATATTATTTATACCTTCCCATAATATGCTTGACACTTCAAACTGAGAGAAGGCATAGGTTTTGGTACTACCAAATTATTATCCTTCAGTATGATCAATTTGAGTTTAATTTCTATTTACGAATTATATAAGATCAAAAAAAATAAAACTGTTAGCAAACTGCTTATCCACTAGAGGGCCTATGTAAGAGAATGGGTAAAAGTAATTTGGCATGACGTTTCGATCCTAGCAGAGGCTAAATGACACATATATAAGATGGAAGTTCTACGATGTTGTAGGCCTATCCAGTATCTGCTTGGACCCGGCAACACCAATTAGGCACATCCCATTGCTGGATTCGAACTCCTGACAAATCCCGCAATCGGCAGCTAAGGTACCGTGCACCCTTTATATTACATATACAACCATCCCTTATATATAACTAGGTTCAAAACGTGGTGTGTACAGTGTAAACAACTCACATAGAGTATATAAGCACCTTCTTGCTCTGATAACTGGTAGAACGATAAAGTTTTATTAAACTGTTTGTTTTCGCATAAAGAAGCCAGTAGGCCTATACGTGCATGCTGAGTGGAGGGGGAAAGAGTTAAAAAGGCCCACGGTGACTGCAAACATTTAATCGTAGATTAGCTTTATGAACCCGAGATCGGTGACACGTTCAAGGTTTGATACCATAGCAACTGCAGGTGTTTTGTTTCTATTTACATAAGGGAGGGGCGAATGCAAGGGACACGTTGCTCACTTGCAGCTATTTTCTTTTTTGTCTCACTTTTTTGTTTTTGTTTAGCAAACAATAATTTTATAAAAGTGAAGACAATTCTAGCACACAGGCTTACAGCGTGGATATTCCATGCTTTGTACCTTTGTATGTGATGTACCGCTATTTCGGTGGTAGTAGTGGCTCAACATAATACATATATACTTCCATCACGTGATCCTTCTTGCCAGTAATCCTGGATCAGCGGCTGGATCACCTTTACAGGAATGACGTTCACACCAGTGTATGTCTTAGTCAAGACTCTGTGACTCGATCATTATCACCACATCACCATATTTTAATGGATAGTCTTATAACAAAGCTACCGAGGTTAATGGTTTAGTCAAATAAATGATAAGTGTTCAAATTTGATTTACCGATTATCCCTCAATTGTTAGCTCATCTGAATACTTTCAGCTGAGCTTTAGCGATCTGCCGAAATTCTGTCAGTTTATGTCACCGTGTTTGAATCTCTGCCATTTCGTCATTTGTCATTCGATTTGGCTGAAATTTCGTCAGTGGTTTGTGTGATGATAATATACATTTGAAGGTCATTTGCGGTCATTTTCTGGAAAAGTAAAAAATGCTACTCTTCCTAGAGCGTTTGTCCAAATCTGTGTCAAAAATGTTGTGGATATAACGTTTGAAAGGTGGTGAACCAAAGCTGTTCAGGAATAATATTTTTTGGTGAGAGACAAAAACAGAGAATTCTGTAGAGTGTTCAGTTATGATGAAATGTAGACCACAGATGAAATGCAATTAATGATCATGATTTTTTTTTTAGTATTCATGACCAGTATGCGTTTTGCTATGAGCAGCAATTTGTCTTCGATCTGAATTTTTCCCGTCTTTGGGAAATAATTCCAGCCGAGGGAGACTTGATCAAGTCAAATAGTTACTTCTATCTGTCTTGCTATCTAGTTAGATGTCATTCTCTGTTAAAGGACTACTTGGCAGATTTGCAATTTGAACTTTTCCACAATCTGTGTGTGGAATACGATATGTGAGAATGATCTATATCCTTGGAGCGATTCCGATTTCTGCTCTTAAACGTTTCTCTGTGGTACGTCGATTATAAATCAGTTGCATGGTATCGTTATTATCGTATTGTTGCAAATTTCGTGAGCAATTTTAATTCAGCACAATTCAAACGTGATATCCACAACATTTTAGCAGATTTAGCAGAGAAACTTTTTTTTTACGATTTCGTTCTATTATTGCATCCATGAAAACTACGAAGTGCATAAACTGTTGGTTCTTTGTTTTTACAATGATAGGGCAAATTTTATCCCTAGCTAGTAATAAGTACAACGATCTATTACATATACTAAGTCCATGACAGTGTTTCCACGAGAAAGGTAATTTCAGTAATAACAGTAATTAGTGTTATTACGGCTGGAATCAGTCCATTTCAGGAATAAATTACAAAAAATTTTCATGATAACATTGGCTAATACCCTGTTTTGATGCAGTCATCCATCATAATGCATTAACTAGTTCTGCATTCTGGTTACAGATACTACAAATACAGCTCTGCATGTTAAGTATTCAAGAACACAACTTCGCGGTAATTATAGACTTTTGACTTCTCAAATTTATTTTCAAACTTTATCATTGTTTATTTCAATAAAAAAGTAAAAGTACATTTACCTTCACACATTTTCTTTCATGTTCACAACTTTCTAACATTTTAACAAACTATTTTTCTGATATGAAGGATCATAATGCAAGTGAAAAAATAAATGGGAGGAAAGGAAATGACACCGTTATCCCGCATGTTTCTTATATTTTCACACAAAAAAATGGAAAAACTGCTCAGAAATATTGCCAATCAAATTATTTTTTCAAATGGAAGTTAGAAATAGAAGTTTTTACAGCGTTGCTGCTCTTGTTTGTTAATTTATTAGCTTAAGGAAACTGAGGGCGCTCTCTAATAAGTGCTGTAGGTTGCATTCCGTTATACTCAGCTCAGACTCCTTCAAACAAAATTGACTAATACAGCGCTCCTGACAGTGACTATACAAATATATCCTTTTTCATCTGGCAGCCACCACAACGATAATCGAGGATCGATATCTCAGTGGTTAAACTGTTTCATGTTATAAGGTTACATACGTATCTCATCTATACTATGTCCTTAAATAACGTAAATGTGACTGGGATACTGGAATGTTTAGTATGTCTAAAAGCCAGACCGAAATAGCCCCACCACATTTTCACCACACGATATGGTAGCATACACCCATTAAATGCCACCTTGACTTACACACTAAATCACAAAAGTAATGTGGTCTCCTAAGTCTAGATAGAAGTTTTCACTAGCTAAACGCTACCATCACCGGATAGCTGACTAGTTGGCCTTTCATGGCACCATCAATTTTCTGTATCACGAACATGTAGATTTTTTGCTATCCGAGCCGGAAGTTTTCGTCACTTGTAAACAAACCTCTTCACTCAGTAGTAAACAATTTTCCTACGCTGCTCCTGGGAGGCCTAAAGGGGTCTAAAATTGCCTCAATTTACCCAA
>KN885356.1:34220-47907 GCA_000934455.1 Apostichopus parvimensis
TCGGTTATTTCACCACCATTCGTTCAGCAGTTAATTAACCAATCAAAGTGCAGAGCTTAGTACTAATAGAAGGTGCAAATAAAGAAATTTACCCACTTGTTGATTAAGTGTCATGCAGATAGGGTGGGTTAAATTAACGCGATCGTTATTCATATTACATTTGTGAAACCGTCGGGTAACAGGGAGTCCAACCAATGAAACTGTTTGCATCTTTCTGGGAGAATATAATATCAACCACATAAACAATTCAAAACATTACAGTGATGAGAATCGTCTCATGTAGGTGCCATTTCAGTAACCACCTCTCCCAGAGTAGCTCTTATTCTGCAGGTATAAAATGACAGGTTAATCATTCTATCGGAACTGTTTGACGAAAAGGCAATTCGATATTTGTCCAGCCGCATGGGGGGATTAGGAAACGACACTAGAAATAACGAGGGCAGTACGACTTATTTGTCCAGCTATCGGACGAATAGCATTATGCGAATATCCTATCCCGCTGGCCTCAGGGCGAATAGGTGCGAGCTATTACAAAACGTCGGGGTACAGTATTTCGTAAAGAGCAATTTTTTCGACTTTAAGTTCATTATTGACATGACAATTTGACTACTCAAGCAACTGACCTACATTGCCATACGATTTTGGCATCAACGTTAAGTCGGAAAAAAACATATGAAATGAACATAAATATACTTCAGGTCTGAAGGGCTTATTCAAGCTTATATAAGTTTCAAGTTTATAGCGGAACGAATTATTTTAATCTGAAGTTGAAGAGATCTCTTTTTAAATCTCCCGATAGGGACGATCAACGATAAAGTTGAAAACAGAAACCATATACGAAAGAACATTCAGGACGGTTCAAGACATTTATCGATCGAATTTCACGAATCGAATAAACATTGACAAAATCTCAGAGAATTTGAGAGCAAAATTGTCAATTAGCTGTCAAATCAATTCAAATGGTCAAAGTGGTTTACTTTGCGGGTTCGTTAAAGGGGTATGACAATCCATATAGCTTGTAAATATCACCATTATTTTCCTAAATGCATACAGAAATCTATCCAATTTGTCAAAAAAGAACGGTTAGATTGGCAACACAATGATTATGACTGGATGGGTATAGGTCCAGCTATCAAATACTGCTTGTTCAGTCAGTGATGAATTAAATTTAATGTCAAGCTTTTAGTTCAGAACCGATCCTAAAAATAGTGTCATTATTTTGACTTCAATGTATAAGTGATAAAACTAGATATAAATTTGGATTCTTTCAAGTATAGTCGTACAACAGAATGAACGGTAAGTGTTGTCACGTGTTCTGGAGACTCGGCCTAAATTTCTTGTCGGGCACCATCCTTTAGGTTGTCGACCAGAGTGGGACCATCAACCAATCTGAACTCGAGCTCTTGATCAGTCAAGCTCTTGATAAGTCAAGCTCTTGATAGAGTCAAGCTCTTTATGAGTCAAACGTTTGATGAGTCAAACTCTTGATGAGCCAAGTTCTTGATGAGAAGCTATTGATGAGTCAAGCTCTTGAGTCAAGCTCTTTATGAGTCAAACGTTTGATGAGTCAAACTCTTGATGAGCCAAGTTCTTGATGAGAAGCTATTGATGAGTCAAGCTCTTGAAGACTAGTCGAGCTCTTGATAAGTCGAGCTCTTAATGAGTCAAACTCTTGATGAGTCAAGCTCTTGATGAGAAGCTCTTGATGAGTTAAGCTCTTGATAAGTCGAGCTCTTGATTAGTCGAGCTCTTGATAAGCAAGCTCTTGATAAGTCAAGCTCTTGATTAGTCAAGCTCTTAATAAGTCGATCTCTTGCTAAGTCAAGCTCTTGATAAGTCAAGCTCTTGATCAGTCGAGCTCTTGATAAGTCAAGCTCTTGATAAGTCAAGCTCTTGATAAGCAAGCTCTTGATAAGCAAGCTCTTGATAAGCAAGCTCTTGGTGAATCAAGCTTTTGATTAGTCGAGCAATTGATTAGTCGAGCAATTGATTAGTCGAGCTTTTAACAAGTGGATTTCTTGATTATGATTCGAGTTCTGATTACTATAGTTTTTGATTAGTCAAGTCTTTAGATAATATCTTGATTGATCAATCTGTTGTTTGTTCGTGATCTGATTATTCAAGCTATAAACTATTCGAGCTTTGATAAGTCACGTTCTTATTTAGTCAAACTCTTGATTATTCAGTCTTCTGATTAGTCGAGGTTTTATTTTATATAAGTTCTTAATTATACGAGCTCTTGGTTAGTCCGGCTGTTGGTTATTTTCTCATCACCCCCACAGGGAGGATGAGATATTGTAGTTCCTTTGTCAGTTGGGCCATATACTGCTATGTCAGATGCCATAGCAACAGTTGCCATGGTAATGGTTAATTTTCCTGAGTAGCTACTCTCGGGTGTCATCCATGGCGGGATACCCGAGGGTGACCGGGGTTCATGACTGAGGGAGGTGTCCGTGTGTTTGTGCAGGTATATGTGTTATAACACATCCCTGGTGTGTGTGTTTTCAATTTTGTGTAAAAAACTCCTCCAGGCTAAAGGCCGATTTTCGTCAAACTTGGTAGGAAGGAACCAAAGGGTGAACCTTTGTCTCAGGAAACTTTCACACTTATAATGTAAATGTCAAGTACTATCTAAATATGTGGTTGACATGGGAACCGAGGTCAAAGGTCACATGGTTAAAGGTCAAATGTACATTTCTAGCCCAATTTGTGTCAAAAACTCTTCCTAAACGGCTGTGCCGGTTTTCCTCAAACTTGGTAGGAAGGTACTCAAGGGTGAACCCGTGTATTGCAGCCCCCCCCCCCCAACAAAAGGTCAAAGGTCAAATTTAGTGAATCTCTATGGCTGGCTATGAAATAATGCAATTCCGTTGATTGTCCTCTTGTTCGAGTTTTTTTACCAGTCAAGATCCTCTTTAGTCAAGCTTCTGGATAACCGAACTCTTGATTAGTCTAGTTGTATCGTCACTAATCGGTTTCGGTTTCAAAGAAGTTGATTGGCACCCGGTAAAGTAAGCAAAATAAGCAGAGAGACTGGTAGGTTTGCTTTGTACAAACACATAGGCCTATGCTACGTTACGATGGTAAGTCTATAATGAATCGGGTTTCTTCCTAATGGCGCGCCTGTCGTGTTTTCCAAAGCTTAATTAAGATGCGATCAGCGTGGTGGGGGAATATTTTTCTGTCGGATGACAAAATAACTTATCAGAAATTCAGTTCACGAAAACTCGTTCTGTAATTGCAGACAAATTTTCCCCGGAGGCTCTGAAAAACTATTCTCGTCACCTGCGGGTTCATAATTAGCATACGAAGTGCGAAAACATTGATTCGACCTAGTTCGACCGTTTAAAATTCTTCGAGGTCTTTAAATTCTAGAACAGAACATACAACCATGGAGCTATAAACAGATTGTACAGAGCGGTAATAAAGTTACAAATACCTTATCACAATGGAGGTATATGGTATCCGGTAGAACCGCTTGCGCGATGTACCGGTGATGTAAGCGAATGATATCAGTTAAAAGGATATATATGGATAAGACAGCATTACCCTGGACACGTTAATGAGTTATAAAAGACAGACATATATTAATTAGTTCATTGTTTAAACATTTTAAGAACTCAACCTATAAATATTATTTAATGTTGATGCAACTTTCGGTATTGTGTTTTACAAATTTGTAATACATTTTAAATGGATTTTGTAATACAAACGTCTTAACTTATCGGGTACTATAGCCTACCTGTATACGTTATCCTGATAATCTTCCACAACATCTATAACATTCACAGGATGCTGGTGTTAACATCTTACTGAATATACGTATTCAGCACCTTCACCATATGCTACACGTACGGGGATATATAAGAAGTACATACACGAAGAATATGTTTAGTCGAACTGAGCGTTACTCTCCGTTTATTACATTCCGTATCGTGGGTCCGCTTCCAGCCACCGCCCTCTCCCTCTCTGCCCGCTTATACAAAACAGATATAACAAAGATACATAAGATACATTTAAAGCATATAATACAACAGATGGCAAAGATACATATGAGACATTTAAAGTATGCATAAAATACAACAGATGGCAAAGATACATATGAGACATTTTAAGTATGCATAAAATACAACAGATACCAAAGATACAAAAAGAGACATTTAAAGTATGCATACTATAATACAAAAGATACATTTAAAGTATGTTTACAATACAACAGATACCAAAGATACAAAAAGAGACATTTAAAGTATGCATACAACATGAGTTACAAAAGATACATTTAACGTATGCATACAATACAACAGATACAAAAGATACATTTAAAGTATGCGTACAATACAACAGATACAAAAGATACATTTAAAGTATGCATACAATACAACAGATACAAAAGATACATTTAAAGTATGCATACAATACAACAGATACAAAAGATACATTTAAAGTATGCATACAATACAACAGATACAAAAGATACATTTAAAGTATGCATACAATACAAAGGCTGGCAGACTCGGATTGCGGGACAGGAGTTACATACCACGAATGGCTGTAGGATAGAAATCCAAGTCTCATGTGTACGATTTTGTCAACATATTAAACTTTTAAGTGTTGTTTGCGAAAGAATCTATGTAACTTCAACTTCTTGGCTTCTTCAACCTAATATCCAAACTTGAAAAAATACAATACCAAATCCGTTTTAATCGTCTTAAATACCTAGTACATCAGTATATGTGAAATGAGTAATACAAAATCCGTGCAAACCGGGTTTTCTTTTATGTTTCTATATCTGGCTGTCTACAGGTACACGTCAAACATAATGAAAATTCAGCAGCCGCGGCCAACTGAAAGTAACGAAAGTACTGACAGCGTTCAAGTTTTGATCTTATATAACATTAACTTTGTGCTAGCCTGGGTAAATGACACGCGAGACAAAACATATGACTTCACGTGACGCGTCACGTGGCGTTACTGTGTTCGCGCACGTGACATTAGGTACATTATACATTTGGAAATATACATTGGCAATAAATCCGAGAAAGCTTAGCAAGAAGATGAAAAGAACAGACGATGTGGATGAATATATGAATTACTGATTTTGTTTTTATGATTAATTCTTATAAACAGCGAATGTTCGGTTAAATACATTCAGTCCAATCGAATATATCTCCATCTATTTATTTATTTGTGTAGCCTATTTACTTATTTTGTAACTTGAAGATTTCAATAAATATCGAACAGCATTCTGCAAACAAGTTCGCATTGAAACACATTGTCTGACAATCAATGTATTTGCCTAAAGGCTTTGAATGGAAAGTGTTTATTTTTTATTTATTTTTTTCTCTTTCTCTTTCTGTCTCTTATTCTTGTCTTTCAAGTTTGGTATGGCAGGTTTGAAATCAAGTAGCTAAAGACGTAGGCTATCGCTTTATTCTTACTGTTGTATGAAAGAAGATATATGCATTCTCTATTCCTCAAACTGTATAATATTATTACGTACTATACATTACAGAGCATTATTTCGACCTCGTGATTTGTTCAATAATTAGTTTAATTCATCTTGAAAATTTCAAGAAGATTCATTCAGATATGGTTATATGTTTGTTCTATTTTATATGTTATATATTTATATGTTATATGTTATATGATTTATGTTGAGATGTTATATAGGTTATATACTTGTTTTTTGCGTTTCGTTTATTTCTGCCATGATATGTTATATGGTTATATGTTATATCTTTATATTTTGTTATATGTAATATCTTTATATGTTGTTATATGTTATAGGCTATATGTTCTATAGTAGTCATATATGGTTTATATAGATTCAATAGTTTCTTAAATTTTACAGGACGAAGAGGGGAGACGGGGCTTCAAAGGATAATTTGAGTATATATAACAAACCATAGTTGTTTGTCTGTTTGTTGGTTTGTCTGTTGTTGGTCTGTCTGTTTGTCTGTTTGTTGGTTTGTCCATCTGTCTGTCTGCCTGACTATTGTTTTGTTTGTTTGTTTTGTTGTTTGTTTCTTATTAGCTTAAACAATGGAGAGATGTTATTTGATGACGAATCGAATTTTTGTCGTATTTTGTCTGAACGTATTCAGCACTTAATTGATATTAATCAAACCTTCAAAAAACTGAGTCGAATTGCTTCATTTTACCCACAAGTTAGATTTTCGAGATAAAATAAAAGACTACAATGTATATTTTGTTGACGTCTAAGCTGCACTTACCTAATCTCTTTGTTCGACTAGTACTAAAGCCCTCTGCATGCTATGGGTTTAACATGTCCTTATGCAAACGTCTAAACGCATTAGGCCTATACATGTACCAAAGCACAGGGCTTTATGAGAAGGGACCTTTTGGGTAAGTTTGTAATTGAAATTAATACCACGGCTAATTCTTTAATTGGTTTAATTGACATTTGCAAGCTATAAGATCGCTTAATTAAGTTGACCTATTTTCCCGATATCACGTGACTGGACATCAAGATTAACGATATAAAAGTATAATTGATTTCATTTCTTAGGCCGGTAATTTTAACACAAAGCGTTGTACGTCAGTTTTAATTACTACTATCCAATGTCATAAATTCTTGAAATTACTAGGTAATAAAATATTGACCGTCGAGGTCACATGACTATCGTTTGATTTATTCTGAATAAATTTTCAGAGGTGTTTGGTCTTTGCACATGATCGAGAAACGGTATAGGAACTTAACGATATGTATTCTACGTTACAATGTGGATTGCAGGAGTACGTACAACAGCAAGAGTCGGGAGCGTATACAGATTGGCTATAGCCTATCTGTAACATTAAAGGACTTCCCCAAAAGCAATTACATTTTTTCTTCCTTTCTTACTTCTCATGAAACGAACCAGCCGATTATCATGGCTTTATCAGTTAAAACTGGTCAAGGTGTGTACCAGTTAATCAGTTAAACTGATGTGTGTTATAATTTATTATCATGCAAGTGTTACACTTTTATGAGCAGTAGCATCTGCTGACAGGTGTATATGTGTTACGGTGTTATAACATACTTCAGTTTATACTGATTAACGGTTCTGTCTTATTCACAGTACAAACTGATCAAGCGCTGTACATTGGGTTAACGAACACTAAAATGGTAATAGTTCACCTTCAGCAATCCGTCACAAATTTCTCACGAAGGAACGTGTGTACAATTTACAATTCAGTTAGGCCTAGATTAAAATATTTTGCAATTACTTGACATCTACAAGAACCTTGAAAAACCCCTCCTCCACCTCCCCCCCCCCCGACTATAAGTAGGCGTAGCGAGGCAGGTCGGGCCCGGGGACAGCTAAATCAACGAGTCCCCCCCCCCCCTTACGCACCATTTATATATATCCCACAATTTCCCCGCCATCTCCATATTTTCCAGGGCCATAAAATAGAATCTGGTCCCAGGGACCCCTCCTGAACCCCTTCTCGTCAAGCCTGCTCATATTACTTTTAAACAATTTACGTTTAATACGTGTCGGCAAGAAAATCTTAACGAAACTACAGTATTTACGTTGATAACGTTTGACAGTTTGCGTCAATTCGCTGGCTCTATCACCTCTATCTAAATCCCTCTGGTCAATTTCCTTTGATTTCTTTATCAATATCAGTTACCTTGACATTTATAGCACGGACAATACACAAACAATTTGATGTAAACAGGCATCTTTATAGTTTCACTGCCAGTTAAGCTTTACCTATGACATTTTATCACCCTGTGACTATATAAGACAATTTAATGAAATGATAAAACAAAAACAAAACAAATAATTTGGAAGCTATGTGGTGTGGGGGGGGGGGGAGGGCAATTTAGGCAAAGGATGTGAGCACTAAAATAAAAAATATTCAAAGGTTTGAAGAGTTAAAAAGCACATTTTATCGAGATATATTTTGCAAAATCCAACTTAAATATCTGGATGGATGTAAAGAAGATTTTTTTTCTGGATTGAAACGTCATTTATTTTTCTAAATCTCTAATAATGATTAGTTATGATCGATCCCAATAATGTTTCATTATGTGCCTGGACAATGACAGTTCTTTCATATAGTCTACCGTTAGTCAGTTATATTGTTTATTTATATACGTTAAACTCATCTCTCTAAATTTCTTCGCCAATTGAAGATTAACTGGGCAGTAACTAATTATGCTATGACAATTCTTCAATTTCGTCAACAAGACACATATATTTTTTTCATGTTATCTTAAAATAACATGACAAATTCGGAATAGTTAAACTTACTTCCTTTTTCATCAATGCTTCATAAATAATGTTTATGCTAATGAAGATTACAATGATTGACATGGGATTTCAATATCAGATATTATCGCAAAATCTACCAAAAATCTACACAAATAATTGCTTAAAATCTGAATAACATGAAATCAAAAGTTTAACACAGTTTAGTTGCTTACTAAACTTTTCTGATTCCCTGGCCCTTTTACATTCATCACGTCTATGTATATCATTGTTATGAACGTGTCTTCTCTATATGCTCCGCTTTTTAGAAAAATAAATGTAGTTTTACTTTTTTTCCCTTTTTTGTAATTTTTGTTTTCTTTCTTTTTTTCAAAATCAAAGAAATGAATGAAGCATACAGCTCATGTATACTATATGTCACATAAATGGATGTACTGCTCGTGGAATCATATACACGAATAAGACGAATTACCAGTGAATGTACTGTATAAGATTGCACACAATTTCGAATATAGTGTTTTCGATATGTAAATATTTGATAATTCGTAAAGGAAATTAATAATAAAGCAAATCCATGTGATCGAATACAACAGTATGACAGACATGTAAACAACGGAAAGAATGACAATGGAACGAGGAAATGACATTAACAGTCAGCTGTTATATAGATAGATACATCAGTTCAATGAAACAGCAAACTTAATCACTAAACAGAGACAAATCTTTCAAGCTACGGTAGTCTATAGCCATTGACAGTTTCATAGTATTTGTACTAAGTTTCATTGCGTACAACGTGAGTACTCATGATAGTTGCCCCATGCGTTGTACTCATGTTATAGTTAAAGGATTATTAGGTATAATGTTTTAAATTATCAAACAATCAAACAAAACATTTGATAGCTAGTATCATGTTTCTATCGCTGTTTTGGTTTTCACGATATTCCCTTTTAAACTATGCTAAATGTCTAAAATGCTCATGTGGGCTCTTCATTGAAGGCCTAAATGTTAATTCCATTGTGTTATCAATTCTAATCAGTTAACCAAAACATGTAATGAACATAATATGTAGTGGACATATTATTTAAGGCCTGTGTTATTGTCGATCCTGCCAGTTTTGAAATGATACTATCAGCCTCGTATGTTTGAAGATTGATCTCTAGAAAATAAAAATGGAATATTAGCAGTGGATTTTAAAAGTCTGGGCCTACAACATTTAACATGTTTGAGGTGATATGTTTGTGAAATACTATATGTGATCAATATAGCGCCATCACATTTTAGTATTCTAGATTCTCGGCCCTGTTAGTGCTAGATGTGTGCACATGTGTGTCTCCCACTATAACAAGTTATGTATTTTTATTATAGTTGGCATTTTGTGCATAACAGATCTTTCATAGCTCGAGAAACTCTGTTGTTAAGCAAAACTAACAGGACTTCTTTGTAAAGAATGATGTCTTACCTCACCAGGACTTCTTGCTGTTATCTAATCTTGTGATTGTCAAATTGTGACGTCATGAGGTGAAGGTGGTGTTCCAGTAAGCTTTTCGATGTAGTACAGTTCGGTTGGTTGTAGGTGGTGTAGTACGGTATGCTTTTCTAGTGTAGGATATGCAGTATATGCTATTATGTTTTCCTTGATGCTATGTCTACTGATACAGCATGGTAACGCTTATCAATGCAATACAGGCTATAAGGCTGGTCTTCTGCTCTTGTATGTATGCTCTTGATTGAGTGATGTATCTGTACTTTTATAACTTTTGTGAATAACAGCAAACTGCATAACTTGTTGTTTCGAATATTCGGTTACTGCAGTCAGCCAGTCAGTCAGTCAGTCAGACAGTCAGTCAGTCAGTCTGTCAGTCAGTCAGTCAGTCAGTCAGCGAGTCAGTCAGTCAGTCAACCAGTCAACCAGTCAGTCAATCAGTCAGTCTGTCAGTCAGCGAGTCAGTCAGTCAATCAGTTAGCCAGTCAGTCAGTCAGTCAGCCAGTCTGCCAGTCTGTAAGTAAGTCAGTCAGTCAGCCAGTCAACCAGTCAGTCAATCAGTCAGTCTGTCAGTAAGTCAGTCAGTCAGTCAATTCCAGTCAGTTTTCCATCCCAGTTTCTAATTTCATTGTCCATCTAAAACATCAATTAACCCTTCTCTTGTCACTTCACAGCTTCTAGTTTATCCTTCGCTTGTATAAAAAAGACAGATACGTAGACAATTTCGCTGCTATTTGGATTAGCGGGATTAGTGGGATCAGCAGGATTAGGGTGACTACAGTAAAAGATGTTTTATCTTATATATAAAATCCCTCCAGTATTCTAAGGCAGTAGTTGAGGCTACAGGATGTAGGATTAGAGCAAGTAGCAAGTAGCTCCCTTCTTGCATGGATTGACATCTTTGTGACATACTATTTGGCTATGCCACGAGTAAACATATCTTTGTTACAGCGTGATGCTGTAAAACTAATCTGTCTCTATATCTCACCTCGAGGCGCTCATCTTGTCGAAAACTTTTGGTTAACAGAGTAAGTTTCCGAGACTGGTAATTCTTCTTCTTTTTATTGTTAAATCCTCGATATATATCTGTATATATTATCGTGGGGGGTATTTTAGAACGTGGAAGTACACGTGTTGGATAAGGAAAAAACATCCGAGAAATAAACAACATTTCTAGAGACACGACATGAGACAACATTCCTCTCACGTGTTCCTCCGCGAGGTGGTATTTTTAATAACTATTATGTAAAGCTTATGTTACGGAAAATAACAAACCGTTTGTGTATCATAAACGAAATTTACTGTAAACACTCTGTGTTTTATCATTGTCAAATGTGCAATGATTTCATCAGAGACGAAGTAGGGTGCTAGCAGAACCAGGTCGTTACTCGGGGACAAATGTATCACCTGCCCCCCTCCTTCTTTTGAGCCTCCATTTATGTCACCTGCCCCCCCCCCTCCATATTTAAGCCTATACATTTTCTACTTAAGTTTATTATAAAAGAAAAGAGAATACATCATTCTCGGTTCAGTTGTTCCCTGATGCCGGGGCTGTACCCGTGGGCATATACAAGGGCTGTACCCGTGGGCATATCCAGGGGCTGTACCCCTGGGCATATACAAGGGCTGTACCCGTGGGCATATCCAGGGGCTGTACCCCTGGGCATATCCAGGGGCTGTACCCGTGGACATATCCAGGGGCTGTACCCGTGGATATATCCAGGGACTGTACCCGTGGGCATATCCAGGGGCTGTAAGCGTAGGCAGATCCCGGTGTTGTAATCGTGGGCATATCCCGGGGCTGAATATGCTAATATATGACATACTTAAAGCCCCCTCCCAAAATGTATATATAAATATATCATTGATGACGTCAGCGCCTCAGTCGCGAAACCTTATTGTTCATTTTAAAAGGTCATCAGCATTACCACTAAATATTATATAATGTCAAATATTGGTCACTTATTTTCAAACAATCATTTCCTTGCAGACCGCAAATAATGTCCCCCTTTATTAGAGATTGAGAACATTACCCATCTTATGTCTAGGAATGATTTAGAGACTCACAAACTCCAGCACTGAGAGTTTCTTTTGAAATCTCCGAGATATTTTTGCTAATTTTTGAGACACTTACTGATGATCTTGAATTCGATAAAAGTTGAAGAATCTACACAAAGTGCTGCTCGCTTTGAATGGAATGATTAGGTACAAACTACATAAACAGTCAGAAAAGGAAACATGTTACTCATGATATCCCGATGCGCCATGTTAACTGTCTCCCAAAACTAAAGACAGGCGTGAATTTTCACTCGCATAGGTCAAAACGTTGTTTCTTAAGATGCACGAGTTACCTATATATACAGTACTGTTATCCACTATAGGCTAACGGTCAGCATTTTAGGTTTTATGCATATATCGGGGTCGCTAAATGGCAGTTCCTCAGTTATGTCAGGGAGCTGCTATTGGAGTAGCAGTTCCTCAGTTATGTCAGGGAGCTGCTACTCGAGTAGCAGTTCCTCGGTTATATAACGTTTCCGCTGTGAAGGGGATTCATGAATGCCGTCAAGTTGGCAACACGTTATGTTGTCCTTGGCCGAGGAATGCGCTTTTACCTCGACGCCGGGGTGAGAGCTCTCGGAAATAATAACTGGTGTCACGTGACTATCTCGAGGGCGAATTCATCGATGTGTGAAACCGAACCTTGTGGGGTAGGAACCCCTCGAATCGAAGAAGAAGTTTGCTGACCGTTTTAGCAAAACACGACATGCCAGGCGCATATACATTCACGATGGCACCCATAGAAATAGTTTAAACGAGAAGACGCAATTAGTTTATGGTTGTTGTATCATTCTGTGCCCATATAATATACAAGAGCAAATTCATATGCATTGCCTCTCTTTACAATGAATATATTATTTACCTCGTTGGATGTCATAAAATGTTGCTATATGTGATGGAGGGATATATAAATACCCAACGTCTTATATTCCTTTGTACTGAGATAGTATGTGGTGACCGTGACAGATAATTGTAAGACCAAGAATATTCAATATTGCGGATAGTTTATAGATTCAATAAGTTCCTTTCAAAATATTGTTCCTATAATACCATTGCCCGATGGTGTAGCTTATTTAATTATGCCATATATACAGGAACGGGTCGGGAGAGCTAGGGTGGTCTGTGATGCTATTCAGCAAAAGAATTATTTCCTGTGCAATTTTGATGTAGATTTGCTTATAAAAAAGCCGGAATAGACAAAGAGGCAATTCAAGTGCGTCTCTCAGCTGATTTCACATGTCCAGCCAATCCTTAAACATTCAGGGACGATAAGAATAGTCAAGCAATAAAACTAATTTTCCTTTGAATTCCTTACATCACGTGACCTGAATTGTGAAAGACTTATCTTTTCTTTCCTTCTTCTTGACTTGTTTGCATATTTCTTGCCATTAATTGATAAATCAATCGAGGCATAATCAAAGGATCGAGAGATTTTCCATCGAGTCTCAAATTATTTAAATTGCTTCACAATGAATAAACCAACGATTATCAATATTGGGGAGATGACGCCATCACGCCATCATGGTAGTAGCGTATACTAGTCATGCACAAGAACAAAACCACAATGAAATATACAACAGGCACACATCAATCTAGCTACCTTATCGTCACAAGTCAAACATAAGGCCCTGCACAATGTAATTGATATTCCTTCATCCGTGCACATTCTTTATTTCAGTATAAATTTACAGACAATTTATAGATATGATAAAAATGATAACAATAAAGAACATAGCAATATGTCAATAATATCCTTTACAGGTTCTAGCTTTCTATACTATTTCATTCTGGCAGATTACTGTGTTCCAATTTAGTCACAACTTACGAATGGGTGTTATTTACTGAACCGTCTCCGTAAACCGTACGTTATGATTCGACTTCAATTACCGAACTCATCCGCTGAGGTCGGACGGGAGTTTATTTG